>CM057162.1:27942161-28044661 GCA_029962745.1 Echinometra lucunter | reverse complement strand
GATATATCTCCACCCCCCCCCCATCCCCCGGGATTTACGCCAATGCATGTGTTTATTGTAAATATATGAGAGTAACCGTCCTGAGGCATTTGTCAGAGGCTCTTTAACCTAATAAACGCAATTAAATGGAATGGAATGGAATTGAACTGAATTCCGTCTGTTAATTGTCAATATAGTGTCATTCTTGTTGGTGTGACTGAGAAACCTTTAATTCTTTTTTTCTTCATACATTAATGATAAGTCTTGATGGGGATGGAGCAGGTGTGATATGAATAGTTCATGATCTGTTAGCACAATATTGACCACAGCTCTTCTTAAATGAGAATTCCCCATGCAGTTAAGAGTGAAGAAGAGTATCAATTTTGGATGCACCTGTTTAAAGCAATTTATTTCAGTAGTCATATTGCGTGGGGCTAAGTGATAGACGGTTAAATTGGTGAAAATCCACATCTATTTTACATTTAAGTGGCCCTGATGACCCGAAAGCATGTCACAGGCTTCTCTGACGTAGCAACAATGAATGTATTGGAGTGAGATTCTATGAATATTAATGAAGGTAACGAATCCAAGACACATGCTCCGGTTGCAAATGCTAATGGGAAAATGTATTTGACACAACATATTGAGTTCAAAAAGAGAGAAGCAGCATCTTTAGAGATAATGGAGAAAAATATGAAATTTTGCGCACAAAACGTATTGAGTTTTCCTAAACGTGCCATTTTGAAGCAAAATTGCCAATTTGAGGATCGTCATAGAAAGTAAATTTTTATAACTTTCTCATTTCATTACCGAATTTGATTGAACTTAAAAAAAGAATGCTTCTCTCTGTCATCTCTTTTCATTGATATGGATATTTTTCTAGGGTTTCATTCTCCTTTAACCCTGAGCCAAATTCTAACATCTAACCCAAACCCTCTTGCAATCCTGATCCTATGCCCGTGTATCTTTGACAAAATATAGCCCGAGAGTAAATGCTGCTGGAGTATAGCGGGCGCCCTGATGAAAAGCTCGTCTCGAAAGTTCTTGAAAGAACACATGCTAGTTTATTGCTGCCATGTCGGGAAAGCCTTGGTGTAAAAAAAGTTTGAGTAACTCGGCGATTTTTTTTTTAATTTTAAAGCTTAGATCTCTCTGAGCCCCTTCCCTAACCAAGGGCGTCAATCTGTTTATATTTTTTTCTGGAGGGGGGGGGGGATACACACAACACACCCTCTCAATGTTCCTCAGCTAAAAATTAGGAGGGACATACAAAAAAAAATTGCTTACAAGGCAAAAAAGGGGGTCCTCAGCTTATTTTCTTTCGGGGGAGGGGGGGGGGAAACATACCCTACCCCAATTGACGCCAACAGCCACCATTAGAAGCTCTCCTAAAATATTAACGGCTGAGTCTCTCTCTCTCTCTCTCCCTCTCTCTTTCTTTCTCTCTCCCTCTCTTTCTCTCTCTCCCTCTTTCTCTCTCTCCCTCTTTCTCTCTCTCCCTCTCTCTTTCTTTCTCTCCCTCTTTCTTTCTCTCCCCCACAAGCTGTCTTCTTCTTACAAGCAGTCATATAATAACAAGGAAATTAACTCATGATTCACCATGTATTGTTTTGTACTTCTAAAACCTATCAGATCAAATTTTTGAAAATCAAACAAAAATAAAGAGGTGAGACATACAAAAAAAGTAATAACTGTTGCGAATATGAGCTTTATTCACAACAAAAAATGCTGTTTTGCACAAATTAGCCTTTCTGAAAGCATATCATAAATAGTGCAGGGCCTTATCTATAAATCATATAACTTTACACTTTTTACAACTTAAAAAGTAATCAACTCTTAAGTCTACAATGAACACAACTGAAAGTTTTCTTTTTGGCTTACAAACAAGGCAGATGAAATTATTTTTTTGACAAATTATTTTCATAGCAGTTAAATGAAAGTGGAATGGAAATGGTCTGGGTATATATCTTTTTACCCGGCTTTCCCCCGTAAAAATCTTCATAATTGCTAAGTCTGAAGACTGTTTGTGGTCAAATTTTCGAAGTGCTATCATATCACCCCCTTTTAAAAAAATATTTTATTTGGATACCCTATCATGTATGGAAAAAAAGGTTCACACATGGAAAACATATCCACAGAAAAATGACTGCAAAATGGTCAACATTTTCATCTTCACTCGCCTTTGAGTGGATATGTAATCCTTAATCTAAAATGTAACATTTGAACGAAAATCACGAAGGGGATTGAAAAAAAAAAACCTCATTTTCTCTTATATGAATGAAAGTAACAAAATACATATCAAACTTAAAAGAGTAATAACTTCTTTCAAATCCCATATAAACAAACAACCTTAATATAATAAACATGTTTATATACATACGTCGGTACCAAAACATGACAATAAAATCGATCTACATAACCATATTAGGCAACGCTTTTTTTTCTTCTTCTTCTTTAACACTATCTTGTACATAAAAATGTAACCTTTTTCCTTCTTCTTTGAAACACTATCTTGTACATAAAAATGTAACCTTTTTTTTTTCTTCTTTGAAACACTATCTTGTACATAAAAATGTAACCTTTTTTTTTTCTATTCTTCTTTAAAACGCTATCTTGTACATGTACATGATTTGATGATATATTAAATTAATACTCAAAGCCTTCATTTAGGAGGAGAAGGAGGTCTACACTATATATCTTCAGCAAATTTCCAGTGGGTTTATCATATCATGTATATCCAAATGCACCTTGACAAACTACAAAGTATGTAATGTGATGGTATACCTTTGCTATGGCATATTTTGATTTTATCATGATGAAAAAGAGAGATGTCCTAATTGTCAAGCATCAAGCAATGAAAGTCATTTCAACTGCACTTTTTCCAGTTTTTTTCACAAACTGATTGGGACTTGATGGTATGACAGTCTAAACACACTTCTCATTGGTACTTTTTGTTGTTGTATTAAAAAAACAATGAAACTCATCACTTATAATGCAGATAGTCCATAAGCTAACCATGATACATGTATTATTAACAGAGCCATCTGAACCAATTTTACATTCATACAGTCCATACACTGATCTTGACAAACTTTAAAGTAAATGATCCATCTGAACACATTCAGATACATGTACGCATACAGCCCATGCACTAATCATGGTACCATTTATGATTAAGTGATCCATCTGAACATGATGCACACAATCCATATTCTAAGCATGAAATTTCACGATTAAATGGATCATCTGGACACTTTTTCCAATGCCTTTCAGAGCTTCAAAGCCTTACCTTACACAATACACAGCAACAAGGGCATAGTTGAAATTCCTATCATACAATCAGAGGAATTTGAAATATGCATTCTATAGTCATAACAGCATACGTGATATGGACATAAGTACCACTCCATAACATTCTGAATATCCTTCATTCTATAGTCATAACAGCATATGTGGTATGGACATAAGTACCACTCCATAACACTCTGAATATCCTTCATGAAAGATAATGAAATAGATAACGGTTGCATATACAGACTTGAATTTACGCTCACTCTTGAATACAATCTAATATGATGATGAATACATTATGCTGCTCTTCTACAGTGAGATATAAGTAATGGCTGCAAGCATGAATACAAAATGAATACATTGACTGACCTTTTCTTTAGGCTATAATTTGAATTAAAAGTTCTTTTCTTGGGGGGGGAGGCATTGTCATCACAAACAACCCTTTAATGATTTAGGCTGAAAAAATTGTCTTAACTGAATGTTTGGAGATTCATGCATAACCTGCAAGCATGAAAAAAAAAAGAATACATTTTATATTGACCTTCTCTCAAAAGTGAATCAAAAGCTATTTTTGAAACATCCTCATCACGAAAAAAGCTAATGCTTTGGGCTGGAAAAAAAGCAGATCATGGATTGAATGGATGAGAGAATGTTCTCATGACTCTTGCATATACCTGTATACAAGAGGTTTACCGATTTTTGTTACTTCTGATATTTTTGATACCATTATTCTATTTAGCCTGACAACTGCTACATATGTACAAGCTTCAAGCTACTGTTCTGTGTATCTGTCTTTCGGCATGTAATGAAAAATGTCCCAGTTTGTGCGATATTGCTAGACATATTGAAAAACTGTAAAATTCTACAAAAATCTTGTACCTGTAATTGTGAGATTTTTCACCAAGGCACTGTCTAAAAGCAATTATTGATTAGCTTATTGCTAGAGTACACTGTAAGGTACATCAACCCATTTTTTTTCCTTTTATCATTTTTTCCTACAATGTCAAATGAATCAATGATAGTGACATAGTCTGAATGCTATAAAGTACATGTACATGTACAAAAGTGAAGGAAATATTTTATATGAATGATGTACACCATTGCTGCATTCGCACTCAGAACCACTTATCTACTTCCTATTTTGCAATTACAAATATGAGAGTAGATACACTGCATTGTGAATGAATTCAGTCAGTCAAACAAAATGGACATTTCATCTGTAACCTTGTTCCTACAGGGCTGTTCTCCCTCAAAGTGAAACTCAGAATGCAGAGTTTTGTGCATTGTTTTCTTTGTTTAAATGTGGACAGAGAGACAGCAATAAAACTTGCCCGCAAACTACAGATTTTTCCATTTTCACAATTGAATTGCTTGCAGATTTTTCCACTCTTGTATTCAAACTCTTCAGAGTGGCTTCTATAGGGTGCAAACACATTACAATCCTTAACTCCACACAGTAGTGAAGTCAGAGTGTGTCCTGAGGTGAAATATTGCTATCATTTTCATAGCGATATTTTCAAGAGAGAACGGCCCTTCTGTAATGCAAAAGAAGTGTAAATGACATCAACTAATCGTAACATCAATTTCAATTCAAGTTGAATGGAATATTTGCATGTCATCATATTCATGTAAATTCTATGTGCAAGTGTTGCATAGATGAGTATGAAATATACCTATAAACAATTCATCTAACAATCTCCAAAAGTAGCATGAATTTCATTTCGCCTTGAACAGGAAAGCAAGGCAAGAAATATTGATTTGAAGGGACAATTCCTTAATGAAAAAACCCCAGCTTGACCTTTTAAGGGTTCCTGTAATTGCGTTCTACATCCAAGGCATGCAGGCATGCATGACTTGCTATTGGGATCATTTTTTTGTATCTTTCTGAATGCCAATCTTTGAACTGCTGTACAAGCATCATCTCTTGAAATCAATGCTCTTGTGATCAATTCTGTTTGAGAGGGGGAAACAATTCAAGTGGGACAATCTGTCTAGTTTCTCTTTTGACTGTGCAGCAAATCAAATTCCAGTCATACCTATTATTGTATATGATTTTCTCTTTCCTGCTAGGCCATTTCCCAAATGGATGTTTATCACACATCTAAAACTGGGAACACTTCACAAATGTATCAAACTTTTCCCATACAACAAGGATGTAGTGGAATGGCTTTGCTTTGCAAATCTTCCTGTTTGCTTTCACTAAATATCCTAATATCATAAGAATACAAATAGATTGTAGGAATAATAATAAGTGGAATATGGAATAAACATAGCATGCAAATACATACTTACACTTCAATAAAATGTTGTCTATGATATGAAACAAACTTTGGTATGGAAATTTAATCTACAAAATACTTCTGAATCATGAGCTGTGAAAAGGAATGTTCCCACTGCCACAGATCTCTGTGGTGTAGAGTAAGCCATATTTGAAAGTGAGATTACTACCCACTTCCCCACATTGAATTAGTCAGAAAGACAAAGGTGTGTTCACATAGTTGTGAATTGATCAGATGTTATGACAATGGAAACATTCCTATGTCTTTGAACATACCTGTAAGTATAGAGTCATGCAGTATGTACATGTAATCTATGATACAGAAAGACTTTAATAAAGTGGAACTATGTATTCTACTCTCTGGAATATAGAGTCAATGAGGAATATCCTTTTAAGATCTTACGGAATTGATGCACAAAAACCAACAATAGAATGAATATTGCATAGTATCAATTTAAATGACCTGGGGGGTGTAACATAAAATATACAATCAATCTTAAGATTGATATCAATTGTAAGTCTATGGCAAACCATGTACTAAAGAGATACAATTGATTGTAAGATTGATTGTATCTCTTTATGTTACACCCCCCAGGGCTGGTATTCAATTCAATACTTGCATTAAGTAAAACTTTTACTGAGTATTTTACTTGGCTAAGAAATTTGCTTGAGTCATATTGAATTCAATACTTTGAATTTTACTTTAGTAAGCCAAATTTAAGCCAAAATTCTTAGTGATAAGCATTGTGACGTCATATTTTCAATGCGCAATTAACATCTCGCATCACAAGTACGCTTGAATACGCTATGATATTTCTGCGCAGCTGCATATAAAGACCTATAAAGACCACTGCATATAAAGACCTATGCCTGCTGATCAAGGCCTCCCAAATAATTTGCTTAAGTCTCCTAGGTAGGTGTCTTAGAGTTAGAGTAAAATACTTAGCAAAAATATTGAGTTGAATACCAAATTTTGCTAAGTATTTTATCTAAGTAAAAAACTAAGCAAAATACTCATATTTCTGACTTAAGTATTGAATTGAATACCAGCTGTGGAACTAAGAGAAAAGGTCTCAACACTTAACCCATTGACTACTAAAACTCTCTCAATCCCATACATTTAATACAGGAACAACTTGGCTCCCATAGGCATTGGGTTAAAAGCACTTCTGTTTGATCAATTTCCCATCATTACTGTCCTATTATCCAAGAAAGACCTCAGACAGTTTATTTGTTTCCCATATGAGAGAATTACCAGGCTAGGCTGGTGAAGTAACAAGTGACATATATGATATTTGAAACCCGACAGTGCAAAGCCATGGCATCACATCAACCCATTCTCCAGAGAGAAACCTGCTAAACTTGATGCAGTTTAGTTTTGAATTATGTATACGATGATTGAGAAGGCCAGTGGCATTTGTCAAGTTTAAACATTGGAGGAATTGACATTAAACATTAATTCTAGACCCCAACACCTTGAGAAACTTTCATATTCTAAAAAATAATCCACATCATACCACAGGACTTTTCTTACTATTATAGGTCACTCAACTTTATCAAGATTCCTTAATTGTTAGTGTTCTCCCTAAATAATGGAACCACTTTCCATAATTACCACTTTATCTCTAATAACAAACCTTTCTGTGCATGGAGGGACTTAAAATTTCCTTCTTCTTTTTTTTGAAAACTTTATCACAATGAGCTCTTTCTAAAATTTTCCTTCAATGATAAAATACTTCAATGTGGAAGGAGTAATTTTTTTTCCATACCTTTCTAAACTGAGCTCTTTCTGCAATTTTCTAGATGAGAATTTGGCCTTCGTATCATATGACGTCAATCTATTGAAAAATCTTGTATCAATACTGCAGCTATGTAAGTATAAATAACGGTATCTATGTAACGTGTCTATATGGGCATGTTGTGACACTGGACAGAAAGTATAATAATATGTTGGGTTTGGGTTCTAACAGTGTTCCAGTAATTTCCGCCTTTCACATCCAAAGTCAAAACATGCCGACATTCTCTATCACTGCTGCTTTTCTACATCCAGAAGTATAAATGGCAGTGTATATCTCATTAATATAAATAGTTTTAGCTATAAGGGTGTGTTCTAGCCTTACAAAACTAAATAAGGGTGGATTGTAAGTTGTTTGTATGATGAGTTCTTGCACTGTTCTAGGATTTACAGTTTAACATCTCTACACTTTCATATCAGATGTTGATGCAAGTCATATTTGATGATCACCATTGCTGTTCTACACCTACTGGTAATCATACAGGTGACTACATATGTCTGATAAGATATGAATAGTTTAACCCACTGAGCATGATTAGATATGAGTATAACACCCAAATTTCCATATACCCTAGCCTGAGTTATTTCAGGCTTAGTATGTAATGGGTTAACCTTTGTCATAGGACTAAACATAATATATACTTGGGTTGGGAGATATCGTGCTTCACTACCATTTCTGGGTTCATCATCCTTTCTGTTTCCCATCTGACATCAACAGGTGTCAAATGTTGCTTGTATACAACTACAAGTATATATGATTGTACCTATCAGACGAGTATAAATAACTCTATGGGCTTGTTGTAGGACTAAATATCAAGATATATATGTTTGGGTTGGGAGTTCTTGCACGTTCTAAGAGGTTCCCGCTTTGCCGTCCTTATCCTTTACGTCTTTGACTTCTTTACGGGCCTTGATGCCCCTGAACCCTGCCTGGATTTTGAGAGCTGCATTTTGGACGTCGGGGTCACCAAGGTCAATGTCGACTTCCTCCTCTTCCTGATTGGCTGGTTTGGGGGGATCTGTCTTAGTGGATGCCTGCAGAAAAAAAAACAAAGTTATAATTGAAAACTGTATCCAAATCTTGTAAGAATTTTCCAAAAGTCAGTGTTAAATTGTCTTCAGGTGATTTTCATTGGACTGCCTAGTGTAGGAGATTGGTCATTAATTAGAATTATACACCTCATACATAGAGTCTTATTCAGTGATTTGTCAAAACTACAAGATGTGACACGGCGCATCTCGATCTATCATTCATCCCGGGGGTTGCACACACGTACGTATACATACACACACACACATTCATGTATAGCTTTGAGCATACACACGATAAGCTGTTGTAAGTTCAATTAAGCTACATATTCTTGAACTCAAGATAACTTTCTTCAATCTCTATGTGAATTTTACATTTTGTTGGAAAAGTGAGGTATATCAAACAAATACTGACTGCTCTTTTATCGGATGGTGGTGGAAATTATCACTCCCTCAGTGCTGTTCATACCGACCCTTCCATCACTGCCTCGGCTTTGCCTCAGGGTGATAGAAGGCCTAGTATGAACAGCATCTCGAGAGTGATAATTTCCACCACCATCCTCATGAGCAGTCAATATTTGTATACTGAAACAGAGCATATAATAAGATTAAGTATATAAGTATCACAAAATTCTTCCTAAAATTCACTTATTTTGTCGTGGTGTAAACTAAAATGAAACAAAACAACATTCTTGGCCCAAATTCACAACGACAGTTTAAAGCTCTGTATTAAAGCATACTAAAATAAGTGGCAATAGGCACACACTGCCCATGCACATATATGACTGGGTCAGATTCTGAGCATATGTACTCTACAAACACCCAAGAGGGGATTTAAACCTCTTTTGTGAATTCCGGTCCTTGAGTTCAGTGCTTTGGGTTTACATGAGCAATGCATACATGTGTATGCATACATGAGCATGTATGTACACCTGTACTGTGGACATGCTTTGCATGGGCATGTACTCTGCAACTTAAAAAAAATAAAGACAATCATTACATTAGATTTACACATATGTGTAAGGCATAGAAATAGAATTAGTCAGTAAAAACTGAGAAAATACTGCACGTGGCTATTTACTAACAAATTAGTTAGTAGAATTAATGTATGAGCAAAAGCAAGGTTAATTATGAAAAAAATGCACAGAAAGTTCTGATAAACACATGAATGTGTGACGGGCAAATGGTTTTTTTGCCAAGGATGAAAGTATGAAATTCCCTATAATTACTCCCAAGTTCTTTTTAATTGAATTGAAACGTGAAGAAACTGTTTCTGGAGCACATTTTACGGTTTCTGGAGCACATTAAAAGTAAAAAAAATCATTGTATATTACGTGCAAAACGAACCACTAAGAAACCTAACATTCACTGTATGCAAGACATGCCTCTCTTACATGAGAATGTAATCCAACACTGTGTTGGTTCACTTGAACAATGCGCAACTATTATGTTTCCGATCTCCTTTGCATGTTGGCACGTTCATGTATACAGCAACTTGTACTGCAAGCAGGTTAATCAAATTCAAAAGGTGGTTCTACATTCGTAACAAGCATGTACATGTATCTGAAGATTTTTAACTACTTGTATATGTGCTGTAGCATCATAAGGTATGGTTAGAGCAAGAAGGGCTTTAAGTGTGCATTTAGAGTGGATGTAATGTCCAGCAGGACAGAGTTTTTCTTAATGCCTCAGTAAATCAGCTTTTCCTCCTTAAATTGGCAACAACTGTTTTATTTTCCACTCCTTCATAGTTAGGTGATTGAAAATGCAATATTTGATAGAACTTCAGCAAATTTGCATATAAACTATATATTTTACACAGTGTTACCAATTTAGTGAGTTTAATGATGAGCTACATTCAAATCGCTCTGATTTTAAAATGGTACAACATTCTGCATTGCAAATAGACTACACAAGTGTTTTGGCAAAAAAATCAAGATATTTCCTGTAAATAATCAAATATAGGGCCACTTAAGGATTAATCCTTCTTATGGGACACTTCTACTATGGTATTCTTCTGAACTGACATGAAAAGACTAAGAAAGCTCACAAATTATCTTTCATCCCTCTCACAGCTCAAGATTCTCTTCAAAGTAATATGTTGCACAGATAGAAAAGAAGATTATGAAAAGGAGGAAGTTTATGACACAGCTTTAATCAGAAAGTAAAAACAAGGATATTGGATGCAAAAATAAGCCTTGTTTTCAAAGGCTGGGCTGCATAAACACAGGATCCCAAGTACATGTAGATAGAGAACAAAGCTGTGAAAACACAAGTTTTACACCTACAGAGAAAACCCGTATGTATGTACCACTACAAGGTCTTGCTCACACATGAAAAGTTAAACCATCTAAAAATAAGATATCATGGGATCTTTTTCAATTCAGCACTTGGGAAAAAAGTTAGCATTTCACTTTCATTTTCCATTTACTTCCATAATAACAGCAAATGAAATTTTACAAAGACTTTCACAATACAAAATGATCAGGAGCATGGAAAATCATCAATTAACAATGATACTAAATTTTTACATGAATTCAGTATGTACATACATGTAAATGGTTAGTAGATGAATACATAATTTTGGGGGGCCTTAAAGTTAGTTCAAGTATACCCGGTCCGGTAATTTATAAGTATATAAATAAATGCTTGCCTAGCATTTTAATGACTCAATAGCATGGCTTAATTCATCCACAGATCACTCACATCTATAAAGCATTTTACTTCAACTTGAACCAACTTCAACGCAAAATACTTCATGATAAACTGCTGTGATGTCATAATGACAATGTATGGGATGTGTGGTTTTGAAATTCACAGCATACCATGAACTGTGCATGTATGAAAAACACAAGCCTGCCCAATCAAGGCTTCCAAATAATTGGCAGTAATCTGCTAGCAGACTGTCTGAGACTTAAGGAAAAATTCTTAGCCACAAAATCCTACTAAATACCAAAGTTACCAAAGAATTTTCCTCATAGGCCAAAAACCGACTAAGTAAGATACTTAAATTGTTTATTCAAGTAGTATAGAAAATTTAACACATACACCCTAAGCATGAATTCTATATCTCATGACACACAGATAAGCTTGGGAGTTGAGATTGCCTGCACAAAGTTCCCTTTTTTCACACCCAGTTGCCATATTTCCACACCATACATGTGTACATGGTTATTTATTTTTCAATCTTTTTCTCTCTTTGGTAGGTGGTTTAGTCATATCAAGTGTGAACGAGGCTTAGATGGCTTTCAAATGTTCAATATGAGATAGTGCGATCTGCATTTAGCCCATACCCCACACGTCCCTAAATGACCCGTGCTTCATTATGAAGTCGCAAGACCTTAACGTTTGCCAGAGAGGTAATTTGATATTCCTAACGCCATCTGATACATTTTTATCGCATTTGCAAATCTTCTCTCGCCTTAACAACAAACGGTGCATAGAAATGGGAAGAAGCTGTTGGAAAGCAATTTGATCCCTTCTCTACAAGTGGTAAATGCACACCACAAAGTGTGCACAGTGACACTGTGAAATTGCCAACATAAATATTGAAATAACACATCCATCGGAAGTGTCTTTTCTTTATTTCACTTTGACATGGAGGAAAACTAAACATTGCCAAGGTAAAACCTGCCATAATGATCACCTATATATAGGTCACCTGTTTATAATGGCCTCTTGTTTTTATTACATCATTCTCAATGAATGTGTATCATGGGAACCTGTATATCACCTGGCAAAATGTATGTCTAAAAGACAACCTTTTTACGCTTTTGTTCACACTTTCCTGTTGAAATTAGAATCAAAGGCCCCATCACAATTAAAAGACACATCAGGGGGGTGTAACATAAAGAGATACAATCAATCTTACAATCAATTGTATCTCTTTAGTACATAGTTTGCCATAGACTTACGATTGATATCAATCGTAAGATTGATGTATGTTTTATGTTACACCCCCCTGAACTAAAGGACCCATCAGAATTAAAGCACCCATCATCAGCATTAAAGGACCCATCACAATTAAAGAACCCATAAGAATTACTGGACCCAGTTCAGTGTTTTTCTTGTCTCCCTTCGCAGGTTCTAAACACAGGTTTGTATAAATATTGCTTCTATTATTGGTACTTATATATTTACACCAACAAAAAAAATAAAAGTTATTTAGTTATAACAGTGATAATTCAAAATTGAAAGAGAAAAGAAAAGAGAGGAGAGCTAGAAGAGAAGAAGGAAATAAGGCTAAAAACAAGGGAAAAGGAAGAGAAAAATAGAACTTGATTTTTTTTTTCCATTTCATGTATAACAAACAATAAAAGAAAACAGGGTGCAATAATAATAGAAAAGAAAACCATCAGCAGATGCCTGAGAACACCAAAAGAAAATAGGTCCCTTCGCTAGGATTCCCTCAAAGGAAATAAACAGGAAGCTCACCTCAAACCTTCTTAATATCTTAATGTGTTTATGGCAAAAAGCTTTAGAGCATTTCATAAAATTAGGTCACTCAAGGCAGCATAAACCCTGGTAGCAAAGCAGGATAAGAACATGTACATGTACTGTAGATGAAACAGAATGCTATGGCATGGTGTGTAGGTGAGTGTTACCCTTGGCATACTAATTAGATTTTACAGACGTTGTTGTGACATCATAGATTATGTTAGGTCATTGAAGACTGCTGAAGGTGAATATACATGTACATAGAAGATGGGTTCATTTAGAGGCTTGATATGGGGCAGGATGAAGTATTAGAAAGAAATAGTAAAGAAAGATTTAGCACCAGAGAGATAATGGGTAATACTGTAATATACATGTACATGTGTGTCAAGATAGATGTAAATATACGGAAAGATGTGAAGAGAAAGATGAAAAAAGAGGAAGAAGAAGAAAAGGAGCAGGAGAAGAAGAAAAGGAGCAGGAGAAAAAGAAAAGAAGAAAAAGAAAAGGAGAAGATAGGTGTAAATATATGGAGAGAGAGAGGAAGAGACAGGAAGAAGAAAAAGAAGAGAAGATAGGTGTAAATATATGGAGAGAGAGGAAGAGACAGGAAGAAGAAAAAGAAGAGAAGAAGAGAATATGTATCCAGAAGAAGAAGAAAAGGAGAAGAAAATGAGGGGAAAAATGAGAGAGAGTAAGAGAGAGAATATGATTAAGCATACAGAGACTGCCCTATATGCAGATAGTATGATCCAAACAGTCCATACTATACACAGTAGACCTACTGTCTGATAATTTCATATCTGACATAGATATGAGCACTTGAAAGGCAACCCAAGGACCATGTATCCATAGTGTGTATTGTGAAGACATTCATTCATAATTTTGATTTCCTGACGCCTCAAGGAGGACAGATGGTTATGAACTTCAAACTTTTTGTGGGTCACATGTCAATAGGGCCTTAAACCCATTATGTGTGCGTTAATTATGCCAAAAGGCCTTTAACAATTTTTGCCTATTTTGGGCCCATATAATGTAAATTTTGCAACCTTTCTTTTCAGACTTTTGGAATAGAATACATTTTCAAAAATCTAGATTCATTTATTGTCATAAATCAACTTCCAAGATGTAATAACAACTTCATGTGAGCATTACAAAGGGGGAAAAAAACTTGAAACATGATCATCTTAAAAGTATAAATATCTGTATCGACTTTTTGGCATGTGACCGGCAATTGTATGTTGAAATTAAGAAAATTACAGTTTGATTTTTTTAACATAAGGAGATGACTTTCAAAATAAAAGTTCAAATAGAGGGTGATTTCTAATAGATCTAGAATCTAGAATGGTGTCACCATGGCAATGTTTTTGTCTTGGCAAGTAATAAACTGTACATCTACCTATGTTTAGGTACATACGTGTAATGCATCACACATAGCGGCTCCCCCACAGGGTCTGCATTTGGAAGCTAGTCGGTAGGAAGTGGGAAAGCATCTTAAACTTGAACTTTCCATTAGACTTCGGGGTATATACAATCCATTAGATTGTCTGAGAGCCCCAGACAACAGAAGACCTTCAAAGAACGGGAAAAATCTAATGCTGATTTATCTTTGCACTGAAGATGGTCCAAACTTGATTATACCACTCTCTACATGGACAGGAGTGAATATCTAATTTCTGGATGAATCTTCACCCCCTCCCCCCCCCCCCTAAACCCCTGCAGTTTTGATTGTACATAAATGAATGAAACAGGAGGGGGGGGGGAAGAAAAGAGAGGGAGAAAAAAAAACATGGTGAGATCAAAAGAATCATTTTTGCCTCCCAGCAGCAAAAGGTGTGGACCAATCACATTCTTGTAAAGTTAGCGCAAACAATGATTTGAGGAGTTTGTCTGCATAGCTTTTGACTTAATTCTCTTCTTATTGATGCATTAATGTGCATCTCATTATCCTAAGAGGCCCGGTAAAAAGAAATGTGGGGGTTTTTACCGCTGGTTGGCTGTCTGAATGAGTCTACTGGAAAAACTTCATTTTGAGTGGAATCAAGGTTAAAAGTTATTAATACCTATACAAGACAAATGAGCAGGTCAATTTTTAAATCTTATGGACCCAATTTAGAGAAAAGTCCATATCAATCGGAAAGCCAGGTCCATATTTTTGATATACCACGTTTTTTCGCGTACAGGAAATTTTGAGCATGCACAAACAATCAACCTTGGTTTAAATGCACGATTGAGTGCGATGAAATTTGCATGCAATACGCGCAATGCAAATTTTGTAAATGATTTTGTTCTGCCTTTTTAGAGCTTGCATCAACGTAAATGAAAAACAGTTAACGGTACTCAGGATGATGACTCTGAGATTTACTGAATTCAATGACCAGGAATTTAGTGAAATTTTTTGAAATTTTGATCATGAATTTGCTCAAGATTTCTTGTAGATAATAATAATAATATGGACTTGCCTTTTCGAGATATGACTTTTACATATTGCCCTCATTAGATTCACATCACCCTCAGCTCCCACCTCGGGCGATATTATCTAATTTGGGCAATATATGTCATATCTCTATCATGGCCAGTCCGTATTATTCAAATATTCATTGATCTTAAAAACTGACTTTATTTTTATAATTCCATAGATGAAACAAGGTTATCAAAATTCAGAAACGTTCGAAGTAATGAATATTATCAGTTACAAAACACTAAAATACAGCCCACTTTAGAATGGTGTGAAATGCATTCACGTTTGAATACACTAAACTCTTAATAATTTGAGAAATAATTGCATTGCAAATATGTTCATTCTTTATGGGATGTCATCTGCTTGGGCAGGATTGGTGCCTTCTATGATGCCATTAAAACATTATTTTTCTGGCAAATCGCTCATATATCCCTGATACTGGAAGGTGGTTTTATGTTTATTATTTTTTAATCATCCAATTCGTAGTTGAAGTAAAACTTGTACAACTGCCACCTGTTAGCTTATCAGTTTCTAGTGATACATTAATTGCCGTATTTGTGATTTTCTTTGAATGGGCACTTTAAGAAAGTGCAGAATCCACTCTCAGAATAAACATAACTGTCATTTGGGAGAAGATTTCACTAGACTTGGAGTAGATGAGTACCTTCAAAGAAAGAGATCCCCAGTATAACTCCTAAAACAAGTGAATTTTCACTTCTCTGCATTTAAGAGAGTACGCAACATATTTGGCCTTCAATTAAAGGGGGTACCCAATGCTGAAACAATGTTAGCTCATTTGAAAGAGCATGATTTTGTTAGCAGAAAATCATCTGCCTAAAGTTTTTTAAAAAGTCGTGTTGCCAAGGAAACCCCCAAATGTGGTAAGATTTCAGGATATTTTTGACCCCTCAGCTGTGACCCAGTTTCAACTGGGTACCCACTTTTACGTCAAAATGACGTCAAAGTGGGTACCTTGCCGTGCATTTCTAGCAAAATGCGCGCAAGGTATAATACATATTGTACAGTCTAGCGCGCAGCACAACTGCAATGCGCGAAGCTGGGTACCCACTTTTACGTCATACCTCATCCTCAAATTTTTTTGGGTCAGCTCTTGACTTTTACGATAAAATTAGCCAAAATGAATTGATTTTGATTGAAATTCATCATATTTTTAATGTAATGTTTCTTAGAATTCTATTCTTGATCATATATCAAAATATTTTTTACCATTGTGTAATCACTTTAAGCTGTAATCATGTGCTGTGTCAGACTTCTGGTTTTTGTGCAGAGCCACAAGCAAATTAAGTTTCAGCCTTACTGACAGATTTAATTCCCTATCAACCATTGATGGCAGGCATGCTTATCTATGATTTTTCCACAAGATGTTTGACAATATTTGCAGTAAAAATCTATTATGAAAGTTTAGTTCATCTCCTTCAAAGAAGTCCATTTAAACTAATGAATGACTATTAGCAATATCGTCGTTATTTTTTTTCAGATTTCAATTGTTCATTTGTTAATTTGTTATAAATTTAATTTGTTATAAATTGTTGATGTGTTTTGCAAGAAAGAAAATACAAAATACTACACAACATCCCTAAACCTTAAACAAATTTGGGAAGACTTAAGCATAGATCTGCATTTGAAGACCACATGTTCTATTCCATCCACATATTCCACCAACATCTCTATAATGCAAAAAACATTTTCCATCCTCCTCCTACTTCAGCATTCTTGGAACTCGGAGGCAAAATTGTGAAATGAAATGGAACCATTTATTGATCTGCGCAAACGTAATCATGCCAACATGTAAATTTACTTGGGCAATGTTTACAGTATCGAATGATCAAACCAAGCATGGAGGAAACCAAAAATTGGGAGGAAAAACGTCTCTCGCAGGGCTCAACGTCTCATTGAGATATCACTCAGTGATTATGTATGAGTGGATTCTTGTAAACGTAGAACTGTGCCAATATTGTGACTGATGTACATGGTCCTTGCAGAGTATGGGCAGGTGGAGAAGAGGTGTGTTTACATTTGAAAGTTGAGTACGTTAGCAGTGGTTCTTGAGAATGAGAATCAAGTCAGTGCAAAGAACACCACCTTTTCAACAACAAACACGCAAGTATCTTGGTCTGTAAAATGGTAGGATGTCCAATCCCTTCTATCTGTGCCTTGGGATCGAATCATGCCAACGGACACGCACATTTTACTTTTGTTTGGATTAAGAATGGTGTCCTTTTTTTTTCTTCCTGAAACATAAACATACACCCTTAAACTAACCATTATTCTCAATGAATTTATAACATCTCACAATTTTAACAATTTAAAGCTAAAATCAAATGTTTGAATGCTTATTCATGATAATTTTCCAAAATATTGGTAGAACAGAAGGAGCTGATATGCAAGGTGATCCATTAAATTGTATTCAGACATGTCAACAACAACAACAACAAAATCTCCAGCAGAAATCTCCAATAATGAGCAAGAACACAACACAGTTCTGTATCTCCCCCAAAACACAGATTAGATACTTAGTGCACACATTGTACCAGTCAACTTTTCTACCCACACAACAGTGCCTAGGATCATTCATTTACACATTCAGGTTTGCTGCAATGCATATTTCAAGGCAATTTACTGTGTCATATCTAAATGGGACTTAAGATGAGGTGCTAGTGGCCGGCAAAAAATGCATTCACACTGAATGTAGAATATTAAAGTCACCTGGACTTGGTACAATATGTAGATGGCACTTTAAGCCATGCTAGCGAAAATCCCACAGTCCAGTGCCATGACAGTTTCTGAGCCTCAGTGAAGTTTATATTATATTCTAAACCTCTTTAATAGCTGTGCAAACAAGGTACACTAAAATATAAAACAAACTTAAAAAAACGTGCCCATTTAAAGACAATTTACCCCCTGGTAATGTCTTTCCTGAAAGACAAATTAGCTTCTGCAGTTTGTCTTTGCAGCAAACGTGTGACACTGTCAGTAAACATGTTTCATCTGACAATATTTGCAAAAAAGAAAGGTTAAATTAAAACTCCACATTCAGCCCTTGATTACAAGCTAGACATATGCTCTATTGTTAATAAATTATGCACAATGTATATTGATCTCTTAGTGTGAGAAATAGATTTTATTTGAAAGAATGACTTTTTATAAAACCAGCTCGTTCACTGGATGGCATGCACCATAAGCCAAAAACACTCACACACAGAGGTAGGTAGTTTCGATCAATAAATCAACACAGAATTAATCTAGAATTAATCTAGATTTAATTGCATTCCAGTTGCACTGGTCATGCGATAAATGGGACAACCTTCATGAGGCTACATCATTCTATTTCTAAAGGGCAACAAGCAATAGATTCGGGGCAGGCCTGACAGTCTCCTATGGTGTCCAATTTAAGATTTTGCAGAAAATATGGCTCCCCATAACAAGCTAGATATAAAATCCATCTGCTTAGAATATAATTACAGGAACCATGCTGTTCTACAAAATGAATAAATCTTCCAACATTACGCCCTCAAAACAAATAATCCATAGGTCAAAAGTCAAAACAAAAGGGGGATGCATACACAGCTTGCCCATGGACACGGGAATAAAATACGTTTTTTTGAAATAAGTCAAATTTGGCAAAAAGAAAGAGAGCAATCTTCATGATATAGAAAAGCAAGACTACGAATACTTTAAAATGAAGGGCCAACATATACATGTATAGATGTTCTTGTTCTTTATCACTAAAACATGGATTAGCATTAAAGCACTAAAAGCAATAGGATATACATTTACATGTACCTGCTCCTTTAACCCAGAGAAGTACAGAGCTTTTTAGAGGTCTAAATTAATCATCTTCAATCCTTAAATTAGCAACAACTATTATTTTTTTTCCACTCTTACATAGTGTGAAAAAAATAAATATCGATATAACATGAACCAAAATGAAGTATGATTTTAAAATTCGAGCGGAAACTGCCAATTTGAACATGGAAATAGGGATTATATAATATTCACTGTGTTGCCAATTTAAAGACTTTAATGATTAGTTACATTTAAACTGCTCTAATTCGGAAACAACATCATACTGCACTGAAAATGGACTCAAAATTTTCAGTGAATTTTTTTCTTTCTACTCATGTATAATATGTCATTCCCAGCATTCTGGACCAACAGATACTGCCAAAGTGTCTCCTAAAGGAGACACTGTATGTCTATGGGTAAACTTGTCTTTTATTTTACCTCCCATTAAATTTTACTTTTCAAGATCTTTAAGAAGTAGAACTAAATACCCTAAATATCGCATTAAAAATGAAAGCAGTGGAGTATATAATATTGATAATAAAAAAAGCTTAAAAGCTCCCAAGGGAGTGGAATGCATTACTGGTGTAACATTGTAATCCAATAACTAGGGTAATAATGCAATGTTAAGCATTTTTTTTATCAGTAATCTGTAATACCCTGTGTAAAATTAAATCAATTATTCAAATAGGCATAGCTAGGCATCTCCTGTATGTAAATGAAAACTATTTCCACAGTGTTGTCGATAGAAGAAATGGAATAATGATATAGAAAATGCTGCATTTTGTATTTATGTGTAATGACAATGTGCTCAGACTTCAGCATGTAACATGAAAATAATACTACTTGCAGAGCAGTGTGAACCCAGTTATGGTTTTAGTCAACTAATGGCTTAAGCAATGAGTTACCACAGTCAATTTCTGGTACACTTGACATGCGTACAGTGTGTATGTAACATACGCCCAAAACAATGTGGTGCCTTAGGTTTTGATCCATAGTTGATAAATGTTGATGAGCCTTCCCTGGAAATGGATTAATATAAAGATTATCATGATTACTATCATTATAATATTTCTCTAGGTGTGAAAGCTTCCACATGGCTTATTGTATATCACACAAGTGTGGTATAAAGGCAGCACCTGCCTTCACAGTCACTGGTGCATTCACACCTTTCAGATTAACAGCCTTCACACTTAGCATCTCTCAACAATTCATAGCGCAGTTGAAATGAGGAGTGAAAAATGACTGCTAGAAGAGACAAGGACTTCTTTTGAGTTTCAGTTTATCTTCATATACTGATGGCTACTGGCTGCAGGAGGATTACAAAATGAGCATTCATGTACATATGATGCACTAAATACATGTACATGAAAAATTCAGAAAATTACACTCTCCTGAACACAGGAGGATTACCAGAATTTTGAATACAATTCCATCCAGCTCTCTTTTAAAAATGCATAAATGCCAAGGGCAAAAAAAAAAATTGAATTACAATATCGCTACATTTTGTGGAGCTTGGGAGAAATTGTTCTATAATTCATCAAGTAGGACTTCTCCATAATCAAATATCTACTTGGTGGGGCTATCGTCTGTACCAAGAACAAGAACAAATCAAGAACTGGTCTATTTGGGGCAATGTGACATTGGACCAAACCAAGAATAAAAGTTTCATACACAAAAGAGCCAATTGGTATCAAATAACCATGAGAAAAAAGAACTTTAGAAAGTTGACATGTCCTGGAAGGAAAGACAGGGAGTACAAATGCATATAGCCTTCGGTATCTTGTTAATAAATGAGTTGCATGCGATGCCACACGTCACAAATTTACGAGGTTCTATTCCCCAATCAGTGCTTCGCTCCACTATTCCCACCAGCTGATTGCTACCATGTCACTTTCTGTCATTCACATACATACCCCGTTCACATAGTGCTGACAAATTTTTGCACAGCGTGAATATGGCCACTGCAATATTTGCAGTGCCTCTGTGACTAACACACATTTACTTGTAGCCCATAAATGTGTGTTGCAAGGAGTCGAGCACAATTTAGTATCCCAAACATCAACTCCAGCATCTTAATGTGAACAGCTGTCTAAATACTGAATTCTAAATGGATTCTGTTTAAAAGAGGATCTAGAAATTCCTGAACAGAAAACACTATTAAGTGAACATATAAGCAAAGGAAAAAAAAAAAAAACTGAGGTACTCCAATTTTGCCACACTCCGCAAATTTAACATGCATAAACTTAGGTATGCATTTTGCAATGACTATCTGATCTCGACTTAATACAAGCTTGAGTTCCTCAATGTGAACTGTTGTACAGGTGCTATATGCACACAGAAGCAGTTAAACTCCATGGAGGAAAATATCAATTTATAATGCCTAGTCAAGGTATTCCCAATATACCAAAGACGGGGCTAGTCTGCTGAACATTTCAATAATGAATTACTAAGGATGGTAGATCTAAACTTTTCTTCTTTCCTTGAAAAGTCAATGACCTTCCTCACCCTGACAAAGCCATATTTTTTTTCTTCAGAATTTTGAGATTGAGTGATTCTTTTTTTTTTTGGGGGGGGGGGGGTGGGGTGGGGAAATCTGCACAAACAGAGGAATTGTATTTTGACTTAGGATAAAAACATATACCCACGGAAATGTGCATGTGTTGCTCATGCAAGTACAGTCAACAGAAACAACTTCATGCACAAAAATTATTTCTTAAAGTATTCTGCTTCATTTCAAGGAATCCATCAAAAGTGGACTAAGGGAGCCTTCCATCTCCCCCCCCCCCCCTTTTGAATATTGCACAGGCAGAATAAATGTAAGTGGCAATCTTGCCCCGTTATATAAAAGAGGGCATTTCAAAAGGCTTATTTTTCATGATGTCATATCTGTGATTGAAGTGTCAATCAGTCTTTTCATATATACAGCGGGGGCTAGATTTTCATTTCTGATATGCCTAAAGGTGTGACCAAGATCTTAGTTAGGATCAGTCATATTGACAAGCTAGATTCATATTTAAAAACTTTTCCTAATCAACAAATGTAGAATAGAGTGATTTTATTTGCTCTCTTTTTTCGATTTCCATTATCTTTTTTTTTCTTTTACATTTTAGTTTATATCTGAACACCCCTAGAGTGAAACATCTTAATCAAAATAACTTTCCTTTTAATATCAATCCTGCAATAAAGAGAGAATTTTAGGTTTTTCTTTCTCCCCCTCTCCCCCTTTTCTCTCTCTATTTCCCTCTCTCTCTCTCTCTCTCTCTCTGTCTCTTTGTATATGTATGCCTATTCCCTTTCATCACATTTAGGAGCATGTTTTATTGGAATCTTATACGGCTTTCACACCAAGGTACGGTCACTGCGACTGATGAAATCATAATGTGAAAGCATTTCATCGGTCGCTGAGTACGGTCGCTGAGGTACATCAGCGACTGATCGCGACCGATGCAAGCTAGATGTGAAAGCACATCGTACTCAGCGACCGATCGAAATGCAATGACCCCCATACATGCCTACGCACTATCTCTACTTCCGCTTCCGGCTAGGTCAGCTATACAGCGACCGATCGCTCTGGGCCTGACCAAATTTTGACGGAGGTGTGAAAGCACGTCCGATCGGTCGCTGGGTACGGTCGCAGCGACCGGTCGCAGCGACCGTACCTTGATGTGAAAGCAGTATTAGACATTAAAATGATTTCAAGAGAAATGACCAAGAGGCTGTTCAGAACGGTTTTATCATGAATGGATTTGTTGACCAGCAAAGTAGCATCAGAATCACAAATTTCATTGTTTCAAATCTGCATAAAATGAAATTATAAATGCTAAATTCAAGGGAATAGTAATAATATTTTTTCAGAGTTATTTGAGGTAGTGAATGGCAGGTGTGCATGTAATTTGTATCCTCAACCCATATTTCCCAGTTGGACTCATGAATCTAATTTTCTTCCCATGATATTAGCCATTCATATTTCATGACCCATTTGCAGCGTGGTTCATGGCTGAGTTCACCCCCTAAACTGGTAGTGATTTGATCAAAAGCTCACTTCTTCCTTTAGCCATAAAATAAGTTCCTTTACCATGAACCCATACTGAGTGCCCACATTCGCTTGATAACAATTAGGATCTACATGTAAACTAGGGCCTCGTTTCATAAAACTTGTAATCAATAACAAGTTGCAATAAGTGTTATAAGCTTCTGAAATCCTTGCATCTGACTGGCTAAGAGCAAATTTGTCATAGAAATATGGCAGTTGTTACTGATAGCAAGTTTGATGAAATGGGGCCCAGGTACTTCCCAGTTGGATTCACTTGAATCTCTTCCCATAAACTTGTTCATTCATACACTTTATGACCCATTTGCAGCTTAGTTCCCTACTGAGTCCACCTACTACGGGTCCCTACAATGAGTTTCATCAGGAGCCAACTAACCAGCTGACTCGTTCCTTTAACCGCAGACCATACGTTTACCATCCATGTACCAAATCAATGGCCAACATGCGCATATTGATGATAATCTGTATCCACACCCCGTATGATGGATTCATCTAATTTTCCTCCAGTGAACTTGTTCATTCATATTTCACGATTCATTTGCAGCTCAGTTCATGGCTGATTTCACCACCTACCCCCTGGGGTGAGCTCACAGTATTAAGGTATCATCCCATCTGTGCCTAACCTATAAAGTGCACTGGAATTTTTTACTAGAGCAGACTTTCACAGCTCATTAAAACAAAGTAAACTTACTCATTCAAATTCCTGGTACCAGCATCTAATGTTTTTGAGCTCTGATATTAGAAGATAGCTCTAATAAAGCCTTGAGGTTGGAGAGGGGGGAAGGGGGCAATTTCTAGCCGTTTTGATAAAATACAAAAATAATGATGATAATAAGAAAGGGTTCTTGAATAGCGCTCATGTCTGTCACACTGGCGCTTCAACCTTTCTTACCTTGAGTTTGTAACTACTGCCAAAACGGCACTATAGCATTTCAAGGAATTTCTTCTTACAAAGTACGCATTTACTACACATGGTTAGAGAGTGGCAAATGTAGATAAATGTCTTGCCAAAAGCCATTAGTGCCGTGGAGGGAGTCAAACCTCAAACCATGAAATCCACATTCCAGTGACGTATCCCCTAGACCATGACACTCTGACAGTGATATCTAAGCCTCCAAGTATTTTAGTTCTATAATAGAGCAACCTTTCAGGAGCTTCTGTAAGTGAAGCACATCATCACTGCTGTCTACCTAAGATATGAACCCAGCAGAGTCCAATAAAACTTTCAAATCTTGCTAAAAACTCAATCCTACCCCATGGTTAATGCGCTTTGTTCACTGTACACAATAAATTTTGTTAATGCACAAGCCTATCACATGTAACAAACATAATGATAATATTGTACTGGTAAATATGAAGCTATCACAAGCATAGCCCATAATGAAAATCTGTATTTAAGTAGATCTCACATATCTGGCCAAATCACTTATCCTGATAAGTGCCTGTCCAGACAGGACCTACTGAACGCTGTCAAACTACATTTTAATTTCCTGACATTTGAAGACTTTGAAGAGCAGAGAGGAAGGGCCAGGGTTATTGTCTTCCTGTTCATGTTGTTTAGGTGTTGGGTGTTGTAGCAACTGAAGGATGATTGGAGTAATTTTAAATGGTGCATTCATAGCTGTCTTCCCAAGATATCAACTCACTGGGCTACTCAGGCAGAAACATATCAGGTTTTGAGCAGGAAAATGTCTGGAAGAGCCTCCTAGACTGTTTCTATTTTAGACCTTAAGATCAGGGAGACCACAATAATTATAACTTTGAGTAACAACAATAAAAAATGTATCATTCCAGATGGAAGATTCCCATCATAATCAGACGCCAAGAAATCGATACAAGCCGTCAACGCCAGTTGTGGCAATTTCATTTTTTTCCCATCTTTTGAGCAGCAAGTCATTCGTATAAATATCAATATACCTGTTTGAGTGCATGAATGCTGCTTGAACTTTGGAGAACATGACAGATAAAATAGACGTTAATGGATCAGTTGTCACGAAAAAGACATTAATGTCTAAATACTATTGATGTAGCTATTGAAAGGCAGTAACTGAAAAGTAATCAATTCCTGATATCAATTCCTGACAATTTAGTGACATATCTACTGCTATAAATTGTTTTTAATTTGAAAAATTGACTCCACAATAATGTCTCAACTCTTCTGGAATTTGCAAGGAGTAGGCTATGTAATAGAAGTGTTGCGGTCCAGTGGATAAGTCTCCGGACTGTTAACAAGGTCAGGGGTTTGAATTTCTGACACAGCACTAACGTATTTTGGCAAGACATTAATCTACATTTGCCACACTAGACCCAGGTGTAGTAAGTGAGTTCTTGATAGGATTTATTCCTTGAATGCACAAAGTGCTATGGTTGCTCGAGCTAAAGCCGGGGTAATAATATCCAAAGTCCTTTGGAAACGCATAGAGACGTTACATGATAATGTGATATGCGTTGTACAAGAATAGCATAGTATCATCATTATTATTAACAGAAATGCATATAGTTTTAAGTAGTCTCTAAACTATCACAACAATATTCTAATATAGTATTAGTGCACATTATAACAGAAAAGAATATGGGTAACTGAAAAACTCTTTCAGGTTTAAATGATACAGCAAAGACATTCAAAAGAATCCCTCATCCAAAACTACTCACAAGTCACAACTTTTAGTTGGATTGCATCAACTATAAAGTATTGAACTATTCTAAAAGCTAAATTTATTTATCATGTAGAAATGGCTTGGGATAGAAGTGTGTTTTACAGAAGAATTAGTATAAGGATTCAGGTGAGATTCAGGGTCAAAATTAGAAACCACTAGCATTAAAAACTGAGAAAGGAGTAATTGCCTTAAGAGTCTATGCATTCCATTACTTGTGCTGCTTCCTTTGTAATTGCCGATTGAGCATTTTATCAATGTCTAATCACCCAATTAATTTCAATACAGATTCCTTGGCATAACAAAAACAAGCTTATATCTCATTTGAAATACATACACCGTATAAGCACAGCAAAGCCAATTACTAGTATATTCAACCCATACAGATTTGATTTAAACATTATTACAGCATTGCATAAGACTACCTGCACATTATAAAGGCAAGCATATTCCAATTCAATACAAATATCATCAATATACAATCATCACATTATATGAATATAAAGACTTTGGCTTAATGAAACAAGCCTGATTTGAAATGAGCATGGAAAAGTCAATTATTCTCCACCCATGAAAAAAACGAAATTAATCACACATTATTGAAGGATTGAAAAAACCACCTGCATGCTCATTAAAGGTGTTACACCAGAAATTCCAAATTGAGCAAAATGCTAGTCAACTATCATTTAATAGCATACTCAGGGATACAGGGAAAAAATTAATTAATTTTTTTCCTGGGCTACTTTTGAGCCCACCCACCTGAATTTCCTACATGGTATGACAGTTTACATTGGACCCTATGAGAATTTCAGGGGCTCTAATTTAGTTTTACAGGGCTCTTTTTGGCATTTTGGGGGCGAATTTGCCCCAAGCCCTCGTGTATTTTTTTCCCCTGCAAGGATATATCACTATAAAAGGTAACATCCCAGCTGTGAAACATTTGTCATCAATTTGACAATCTCTATAAGGGAAGGGCATCCCTTCCTACCCCCCCCCCCCCTCTCTCTCTCTCTTCCTCTCACTATAACATGCTAATAATTAATTTCCATCAATTTTACTCCAAATTCTATAGCACCAGGTGGTATTCACTGGATGGAAATATGACTGTTCATCAAAAATTCCATTCCATTCCATTCAATCCAATCTTACTCAATTTAACCCATAGCAGTACAGAGCTTTCTTGAGGTCTAAATTAATCATCTTCAGTCCTCAAATTGGCAATACAAATTATTTTTTTCCACATTTACATAGCTTGAAAAAAAGAAATATGGATATAACATAAACCAAAATGAAATATAATTGTAAAATTGAATCAGAAATTGCCAATTTGAACACAGAAATAGTGATTATATATTATTCACTGCATTGCCAATTTAAAGAGTTTAATGATTAGTTACACTTAAACTGCTCTAATTCGAGAACACCACACCATACAGTGATGAGAATGGGCTCAAATTTGTCAGTGCATTTTTCTCTTTCTGCTCATGTATGATATGTACTGCCCAACATTCTGGACCAACAGATACTGCAAAAGCGTCTCCTAAAGGAGACGCTGTACCTCTATGGGTTAATGCAATCAATCCAATACAAACTCAACTGAATTCATTAGATTCTACTCTATATTGTTGGGCAGTGCTGGACAGAATGACCATTATGACCAGTACCCCCTCCCCCCCCCCCCCCCCACAGAGAAACAAAAGTTGAAATCATAGGGTAGACAGCAAAATATCCTACATAAATTAAATATAACTTCAATTAAAATCACAATACTTTAACACTCACCATTTTGAAAATATTAAACTGGAAAATGAGCAATATCCCTTAACAACCCGAAAGGATAGCGACTTAACAATTCCAAGGAAAAAATTCCAGCCACGAAAAAAGAGGGTAGCGTAATTGGAAGCCTGAGCAAAGAGAGAGGTTTTCGGCGGTGCAGTCCTACCAGTACGACGATAGATAATGAAATGAAGAGAGCCGACAGTGTCTCCTAAAACTTCATTAAGCCTGTGCGCGTATTTTGGATCCCGGTTTTGGGAAGGGGTTAGTCTTGGTTTACAGACCCTCTTGCAACAACACTCCCTTGCACTGTATGAATGACTGAAAGAAATGGGCTGCATAGATTCACAGTTTTTCACTTCCCTAAAGAAACAATACCGAGTTTTAGAAGCTGCTTTTAAAAGTTACCCATCTATAGCAGTCATTGGTTTTCTCCAGTACAAGGGAAGAAAGAATTTCTTTAAATCTATTTTCAGTCATACATGGTATCATTACACTCATCAGAGTAAACTCATTTTATCCTTGCTATGTTCTATTACCAATCATCTCATAAATCATCCTGACATACTAATGTAAACTTAACCCATTTACTACTGAATTATCAAATTCCATAGAATAAATACAGGGACCACTGGGTTTCAGCAGCAAAGGGGTTAAACATGTTGTCCATTATGATATCTAATTTGACAGACAGTATATCAGTGCAGTAGATGTACACAGTATAAATCAACCCAAACAAAGCCGGATTAGACATACAAATTCAACCTCCAAATTGCAAATACAGAACTGTCAATCTTGTCAAAATATCCATTAGCTGATCAAATAATCATAAATTAAACTGAAGGGGAAAAAATGAATAAATACTACAGACAATGGTTAGCACATAGCAGGTGACTATCTGCAGCAAGATCTACAAATAATGACCAGCTAATTTGTGGGGCAGTATATGATTGCATACTGTATTCCCCAAATCAAGAACAATTAGAATTTCTCCTGCACTACCAGTAATTAAGCAAGAACAATATGAAACAGCACTCACTTCCTACAATAAAGCAAACAGTAGTGCATTAGACATCTAATTCTGTTAACAAAACATGCTATACATGGAAATCAGTATGCAAATAGCAGCAATGTATTTGTAAATGAAGACTTTTATCACCAAACGGGTTAAGTGCCATTTCTCAACATACATTTACACTGTATTAAAGGGGGTACCCAATTCTGAAACAATGTTAGTTCATTTAAAAGAGCATGATTTTATTAGCAGAAAATCATTTGCCTAATTTTTTTTTAAGTTGTGTTGCCAAGGAAACCCCAAAATGTGGTAAGATTACAGGATATTTTTGACCCCTCAGCTGTGACCCAGTTTCAACTGGGTACCCACTTTGACGTCAAAATGACGTCAAAGTGGGTACCTTGTCGCGCACTTCTAGCAAAATGCGCGCAAGGTATAATACATATTCTACAGTCTAGCGCGCAGCACAACTGCAATGCGCGAAGCTGGGTACCCACTTTTACGTCATACCTCATACTCAAATTTTTGGGTCAACTCTTGACTTTTTATGCGAAAATTAGCCAAAGTACATTGATTTCGATTGAAAATCATCAAATTTTTAATATTATTCTTCTGAGAAATCTATTCTCGATCATATATCAAAAAAATATTTACCATTGTGTAATCACTTTAAAGTAAGTCAATACACAGTATTTGTAGAGGAAAACAATTTAGTTTCTAATTAAATTGGCAATCCAATGAGTGTAATGCTAGTTTTCCTTGCATTTAAGATTGCTGGTTAAATATATATATATATATTTGGTCATGCAACACCAATGGTCACAAGCTGTGTGGTCCTATCAGTTCTCCTTTGCTCTCACATTAAATCATTTGGGACAGGAATTACTTAAAGCCTAATTTGATCAGCTTTTATTCTTCAAATTGGCAACACCAACATTTTTATTTTATTGCTACATTTTTCTAATAAAATGTCATGTATCTGAAATGAATATAAATTGACAGAAATTATGATAAGTCAAAAAGTTGCCAATTTGCAGGGGTTTGTGATTTTAAACTTTCTATCACATTGCTGCCAATTTAAGGATTTTAATGCTTATTTTCTTTAAAAAAATTTTCAGCATCAAACAACGAATATTGACGCAACCAAAATGGGCACAGTTTGTGTAGAATTTTTTGCTCTTTCTGCTCATGTATTTGGTATGATTTTTAGGGCTTTGCATCAAAAGATATTAGGCCAAACCACAAAATGTGGACCTCTGTCATGAATGGGTTAACAGATTTTTTTTCCTGTTATACCCATCTACAAGTACATGTACACTTAAACTAACAAAGATGGATTGTTAATTTACTAACCAGGCTGGTAGAAGACTGTAGAATCAGACTATACTATCTGATATGGTATAGGCTTCTGTACTGAGTGGGGTAATTGCATAAATTAGCACCGAGTGAGTGATGGGCTTAGAGACATAAGATGATTGGAGGGGATAAGGTCAGAAATAGATCAAAAGATAGACAGAAGAGTAGGAAGAAAGGTGGAATGAAAGAAGGATGGAAAGAGTGAAACAGGTAGGCCTATATACTATTTACTCTTTCAAATAGGTAGGTGGTTTCACATACTCTATGCAAGAGTAAGGTTGAACAATTGAAAAAAAGAAAAAGCAGAAAGAGGAAGAAGAAAAGAGAAGGAAAAAAGTAAAAAGAAAATGTGAAGATGAGATGTCAAGGAGAGGAACATTTTAAAAGAGATACAGAGAAAAGGAAAAGTGTGAGAGAAAGCAAAAAGGGAAAGTGTTGAAAAGAAAAGGTGAAAGAAAGGAGCCAGAAAACGAGAAAACAGGAGAAACAGAAGAGTAGGAAATATATCAAGGAAAATAGTGAATAAAAGAGGGAAAATGTTACGCAGGAAAAGAGGAGAATGTTACATTGTCTAACAAAACAAAACAACAAAAAAAAGAGAGAGAAATGGTAAGGACATGATTACACAATCTTTATTAATTGATACCCTAGATGACATTGCCATGTTGGCTCTTATCACATCAAATTACAATAATTAACAAAAATAATGAAGATAGGAAACATATATAACCAAGAGAAGAAGCAAAATATGAAAAATACATCAAATGCAGAATACAAATGAGAAAGCAAGGTGATCAATTCTGAGACAAAAATAGGGTCTACCTGTTAGTATGTAGACAAAAAAAAAAAAAGAAAGAAGAAAGAAGACTAAAAAGAGGACCGCAGAAGAGAATGAACAGTAATTACTTTAATGCATCATGCACATGCATCATTCTCTGTACCGACATGACAGCAGACTATTATCCTACAAAATATACTACCCTTGTCTAACCCATGAGGTATGTGAGAAAGGAAAGGAATAAAAAATGAGCTGCTACGTCAAAGATTGCTGGTTGGAGTACAGTGCACTGCGCTAAATTATTCTGGAGCGCCCTATTTCTCATATTAAACAGAATGCCTTGAAGCGTTCAGTCCCCTGCTCTCGAAATGATGGATGGATGAATGAATGAATAGATAAGCAGAAGAGGGCAACTATTAAGCTCAACACTTTTTGGTGTTGTCTATCATATAACAGGTGTGGCTGGGTGAAGGGGGGGGGGTGCATTCTAGCCCCAGTATGCTCAATTGAGGGCTTTATTGTCTGTATGGCCGTTTATTCTACCTGAGTAAATGCTAAGAAAGTACATGTATGTGTGTACTTGTAAGTATGGAACCAAACCAATAATAATAAGAACAATAATAAAAAGGCACCCATTAGCTCAACTGGATAGAGAGAGGCAAATGTAGTTCAATGTCTTGTCAAAGAACATGCGCTTAGAAACATTGTATTAAGCGCAATATAAATGTTACATATTATTATTATTATTATAAAGAACATTAGTGCTGCTCCAGGGATTTGAACCCTGTGGTCCATAGTCAAAAGACTTATCTATCAGGCAATACCACCCACATGTATACATTTCTTAACCCCTTATATCTCAAAATGCCTCAACTTATCAATTCACTGATCATAATCAAAACAAGTTCAGATGCTCTTTTTAACTTGCAGCTACCATCAAAGATAGATCATGCAAAAAACCTTTGCTTTTTTTCTTGTCATTACCCCCTGTAAGCTGTTTCTTGCTTGTTCCAAAAAGTTAACCAAAGTAGGAAAAGCATTAAAGCTACTTGAATAAATATTTGATCTTTTAACCTTTCAATACATCAACATCAAAACAAGTTTACAAGCTCTTTTCTAGCATAAAACTACCATCAAAGATAAATGTTTTCCTCCTAATAAACCCCTTTAAGCTTCTGCCTGCATTTGGAAGTGAGCCTTAACACGTCCTGACATTACATTTCATCAAGCGAAAAGAGCAGGCCTTGTTTGCGATGGCATTATACCCCAACGGGTCTCTTCAAATTTGACAAATACAAGTTACATCAGTTTGACAGCAGTGTCTTGGCTAAATATCATTAGGTTTGAGTGCCTTCTCTCAAGAGCAATAAGTTTGCACACATCAGTAAGTGTAGTTTCGCTTGCATCATATTTCAAATTGGAAACTCTTTCATGTCATTTGGATGTAACTTGCATATTTTTGGATTGAACAGAATATGATTTTCGTAAAATTGTACATACAGCTGGCCAGTACAGCAATGCACACACCAGCAAGTGTAATATGACGTCAAATTTCAAATTGACAACTAAGTTATTGTCATCTAAATACAAATTTCATTAGGTCATAATATGAATGGAGTGAAATTTGAGTAAAAAGAGCGAAGAGCAGGCCACTGAAACCTTGTATCAGAAATGAGTAATACATTTTGTACACATCGATCTAGAACACGAAATGCCAGAATTCAGACAGCTCTGGGCAAAAAGAAGCATTACAATATAAGGAACATGAATCAGTTTAAATATATACACGTACTAGTAAGTCCTGCCCAGACGTATCAATTTTAATAAACTAGCAATATTGAATGTCTTGATCAATATCAGACTAGGGAAAATGGCTGAAGATGCCGATTGGATTAACCGATACATAAATTGACTTTTGCCATAATTAGATTTCACTGACAAACTGCATATTTTGGTTCATCTATCTTACAATCATGCTGCTCTAAGACTTGCCATCTCCATCTTGCTAATTCTCTGTCTGTGTCTCTCCATCTCTCTCTCACTCAGTTTTTTTTTTCATCAATCTCCCTTGCTCTCCTATTGATATTTCATTCTCTTTATAAATTCATGAAAGTTATTATTCATCCAGTCTTAGCAGAGAGTTATCTACAGTTAAATTTCAGTTTTAGATTTATAATATTGACTTCTTTCATTCTTTTTCTTGCCTACCCCATCCTGTCTATAGCTTTCAATCTGTCTTATTTCTTTCACAACTCTCTAAAGCCACGCTTCTCTCTCTATCTCTCTCTCTCTCTCTGTCTCTCTCTCTCTCTCTCTCTCTCTCTCTGAGTCTCTCTCTGTCTCTCTGAGTCTCTCTCTGTCTCTCTCTCTCTGCTCATTGCTCTTTCTTCTATACTGCTCTGCAGGCCCCTAGAGCTCCGCCATTCTGTCCAGATTCATTAGAAGACCGACCCAAGCACCATCAATATTCATGATCAAAAATGAATAATTAATTTTGTAAGATGCTTCCAACTAGTAAAATTCCTTTGTACGCGTTATGAAACATTACACGCATCAGCTTACCGCGTGCGCAGTTAATGCACAATAAATACACAACAAATGCGCATTAAATCAAAGTGTCACAATAAAACTGATACATGCAAAAGATATGAATAATGCAAGTGTTATCGATATCATGGAGATAACGGGTGCTTATCAGCCCCTTCCAATGACCCGAAAGAGGCGGGGCCTAATGCCATTCACGTAATTATATCTGCGAGCGCTGCTTTTCGTCTAGTAAATTTATCATATGCATATGACTGCTCTGCATCTTTGCTCTCATTCTCTCTCCTTCTCCTTCTCACTCTTCATCTTGTAAGTTTGAGTGGATATCAATGTCAATATGCCATCTAAGTTGGAGATGAATTGAGAGGAGTAGACATTGGTTGCCAAACACATGTTAGATACGTGAGAGATTGGTTTGGATGTTATAGAAAGGGATCTAGAGAAAGAGGTAGATGGAGAGTGAGATGAAAACAGCACAAGGGTTGGAACCCCATACTGTAGATGGCAGGATAGATGTAAAGATGAAGAGAGAGAGATGAAAACAGCACAAGGGTTGGAACCCCATACTGTAGATGGCAGGATAGATGTAAAGATAGAGAGAGAGAGATGAAAACAGCACAAGGGTTGCAACCCCATACTGTAGATGGCAGGATAGATGTAAAGATGGAGAGAGAGAGATGAAAACAGCACAAGGGTTGCAACCCCATACTGTAGATGGCAGGATAGATGTAAAGATGGAGAGAGAGAGATGAAAATAGCACAAGGGTTGGAACCCCATACTGTAGATGGCAGGATAGATGTAAAGATGGAGAGATGAAAACAGCACAAGGGTTGGAACCCCATGCTGTAGATGGCAGGATAGATGTAAAGATGGAGAGAGAGACACAGTATGTTCAAATGTAGGAGCAACAATGAAAGGAAGACAAAATACAAAACAAAATAAACTAACAAACATATCAAGGCAGAATGAGAAACAGAAGCACAGACAAAGGAAGGCAAACAATTTTTTTTCCCATGAAATCTACTAGAATATTATTTTACACCTGATATTACCACAGCTAAATTGAAAAAAAAAATACAGAGGAGGAGGAAGGGGAGGAGGATAAAGGCTTTGCCACAGGTTAAATGAAAAAGGCAAGAGGTAGGAGAGAGGAGAAAAATATAGGGAGAAAGGGGATTGAAACTAACGAGTGAACCATATTTATTACCTTGCTGTTTTATTGATTGGATTGTCACATTGGCTAGCAGTTGGACATTCAATGCCTCTATTGTGACAGTCTATGACAGCAGCTAATATCTCTTTCTTGTAAAAAATTGATTAAAGGGCACATCAGTACCACTTCCATTTTAGTGAAAATTTAGCATCACAATACATCTTATATGAAGTAGTATGAAAATAATGACTTGGTATTAAACAGTACTGTGTGCATGAATACAAGCGATTCACAGAATTCTTGATTTGGTACGAATTGAAACCATATGAAATTTTCTGAATGATTGAATTAAATGAAATATGCCTTCTTTATACACAACTTCTTTGTCTGGATAATTACAAGCCTCTGATATGACAAAAGAAATAATAAAACTAGAATAAAGCAAGAAAAAGAAACAAATACCATATGAAATATTGCTTCCAGGATATCAATTATCTTTATATTTTGGTATTATGCTAATACCAATGTATAATTGTTTGGATTATCAGTTTTAAGTTGTATTACAACTTCTTGATAGTCCATCCACTTTTCAATTGTATCGTTGTAAAGTAATGTCTTTTCCCCCTCTTTCGATATATTATCTTAAATTATAATTATCATATCTGTACGTATTTTTACTGTTTGTACATGTTTCATTTTTTATGTTTGTTCCTTTGAAAGTGGAAAATAAAGTTCAAAGTTCAAAGTATATCTTTCCCTCCCTCTCTCTCTCTCTCTCTCTCTCTCTCTCTCTCCCCCAGAGCTGCATGTCGTTGTCATTTCTCCTTCTGACTCTGCCCATGTTAATCTCTTTCTTTCTTTCTTTCTCTCTCTCTCTCTTTCTTTCTCACTTTCATCAAGGGAGTATTATCTGTAAATGGTTCAGAGAGCTATAATATAATTACATGTATGTCACACACAATGCCAATCATTATCTCTGCAAGACAGTGTAATCATAATGTATTATGCATGATGTGGTTTTAACCTGTATTAACCTGTATCAAGTGAAAACTTTTTTTTTCCTACACCCTAGCGCTACATAAATATTACTTAAGTCTGTGCGTTTAAGTATCTAATAGGGCTCAAAATTACAACAAAACCAATTTTCATCTCTTTAATCATTCATAATTACAATAAAAAGCAATTTTCATCTCTTTTATCATTCTAAAGATTTAAAGCAATATTTGATGCCTACTGCATGCATTTAATACTCAAATGTATGGGCAAAAACAAAACCATTTTTAAAGAACACATCTTGGTCTTCTTATAGATATAAATATGGAGATGCACCAGCCTTCCAATGACAAATGTGAAGTGAACCAATTACAAAAAGACATTTGGTCTGTATACTAGGGATTCCATGTCAATATGAGCTTTAAAAATTACTTGTATAAAGAGATATTGCATATACTCTCAAACAACATCAATCTGACTACAACATGCAAGTATGGGCATGAATTAGGGCTTTTTCCAAATCAAACAGCCATATAATTAAGTAAATGCCCTAACTGTGTATGTTTGTCAAACTCCTTAACCATTATCATCTGGAATGCTCTGCAGGTAAAATTTTGTGTGTGTGTTTTGTTGCTGCTGTTGTTGTTGTTGGTGGTGGTGGTGGTTTTGTTTCTGTTTTGGGGTTTTTTTTTTTTTTTTGTTTTTTTTTTTTTTTGTGGTTGTTGTATTGTTTTTTTTGTTTTTTTGTTTCTGTTTGTTTTGGTTTTTTTTTTGTTTGTTTGTTTGTTTTTCTTTTTTTGGAGGGGGGGGGGGGTTATTTCACATAAACAAATTGTAAGACATTTTTGTTTTTTTTGTGGTGAATGGTATCCCAGACTTTATAGAAAATCCCAGTTACATATCCATGTACATGTTATCATGGCTGTAGAGATTAAGCATAAAAGCAAATTTGACTCATCAAATGTGTGCCTCAGTGCTAAGCTGGGATTAAAACAAGATTAAAAGGTCTAAAGTGTTATTAAGAATTCAGGTTTTGTTATCAGAATCAATAAAAAGCATTGCTTTCCTTATCAACAGGTATCACAACTTGAGAGTACAGAGAGAGTAAAGCTGTTAAAACGAAATGACCCAAAGAGTGGATAAAAAAAAAAGAGGGGAAGAGAATTAGAAGAGAGAGAAGGAGAGAATGAGAGGAAAGGGATATGTAATAGTTAGAAAGGGAATGGTTGTTTCCCCTTTGGGAGAGGAGTACAGGTGATAAGGCATAGATGACAACTTTATATTAAATTTTGCAGTATTCTTATGTCTGAAAAGAAGTATTATGCGAGGAAAAAAAGTCCATCCTTTTAGGGAAAAACAGAACTGGTAGCAGGCACCTAAAGCTCCGCCATTTTGTCCTGGTCCTTTAGAAGGCCTACCTAAGCACCATACATATTCATGATTAAAAATGAATAATTCATTGTGTAAGATGCTTCTAACGTGAGGCGTGCGTTTGTACATGTTACGAAACATTACGCCCATCAGCTCACCGCATATGCAATAAATGCACAATATATGTGCAACAAATACGCAACAAATGCGCAATTAAATCAAAGTGTCACAATAAAACTGATACGCGCAATAGATATGAATAACACAACAGTGTTATCGATATCATGGCGATAACGAGTGCTTATCGGCCCCTTCAAATGATCTGAAAGAGGCGAGGCCTCATGCCATTTTGATTGAGGTAATGATATCAGTGCATGCTGCTTTTAGTCTAGTAAATTTATAATATGTCTATGACTGGTATTTTGTTTGATATTTGAAGTATTTTCATTAAGAAACAGCATAAAACACATAAAATATTGCAAGCTGAAACAGTTGGCATTACTGCTTATGAGTTCCTATCTATCAGGATTATCCTTGGTATATTCATTCAGCCAATGCCCTCTATCTCTCCCAGTAAGTAGCAAAGCCATGAATAAAAGACCTAAACCCTTTAATAGTGTTATATGTAAAGGGAAAGCAATGGATATGATTAACCCAGTACATACTGGAACCGGCTGGTCTCTGTACTAAACCTATGGGAAAAGAAGAATCTAGCAGTCAACGGGTTAACACAACCTCATCTGACCAGCTGTCCAACATTCAATATGCAGTGCAGCATTGGTCCACTGACCACAAAGAACAGTGACCGGCTTGTTTTCACTGCCACAGCATACCAGCTAAGTTTTTGTGGCACGTACATGCTCTAGCCACAATTGCTCTGCAGTCAATTTTCCAACTGACCACAAAGAACATTGACCGGCTTGTTTGCACTGCCACAGCATGCCAGCTAAGTTTTTGTGGCATGTACATGCTCTAGCCACAATTGCTCTGCAGTCAATTTTCCAACTGACCACAAAGAACATTGACCGGCTTGTTTGCACTGCCACAGCATGCCAGCTAAGTTTTTGTGGCATGTACATGCTCTAGCCACAATTGCTCTGCAATCAATTTCCCAGCACTTACCAAATTCCCTAACCCTAACCCTAATGTTAACCCTGACTCTAAACCTGGACTCAACAATAAAAGCCCACAGCATCATTGCCAAGGCATACATTGGATATCTGCCTGCAACAAAAATGTAATGGCCATTTAAGAAAATTCTCAGTTTCAGTGTACACTGTACATGTAGCATATATGACTCGCTTGCACTGGCAAACATATTTAACATCTAGGCAAAGTTCGAAAGAAACTTTTACATTTCTTCCCCTGAGTTCGGCAAAAAGAGAAACAATTACTATAAATGAGGCATTATGAAAACCTGGGCAAGTACAGGGGCCCGTTGCATAAAACTTACTGTAATATCAACTTTGCTATTATAGTAACTCTTCATGGAATACCGGATTTTGTTTGGCTGTTGAGCATGGCATGTTACTCAACAGCCAATCAAAATCCAATATTCCATGAAGAGTTACTATAATAGCAAAGTTACTATTATAGTAAGTTTTATGCAATGGGCCCCTGGTGTACCTTCATACAGTACCTGCACCATTCAGACAAACAAAACAGAGTTATACCGCAAACATTTGGGCAAACCATTGTAAGCCCATGGTGTGCTATTGTTGAGTGTGTTTACAGCTGACTATGTATAATGTATACAACTGACATTCATCTAAAACAAGAATGAAAATATATGATATATGTCATGACCATGAAAACTTGTCAGTTAAATAGAGATAAAATTTCTTTAACTACTGAACTTCTAAATTGAGTGCCAGTAAACAGTCACAATATATCGCATTCAAGCAAAAAAGCGGTATTAGTGACAATGAACATAACATTTTGAATAAATAAAAGAAAAATATAGAAATATATGCAGGCTATTAATGTACAAAAATACAACAGAAAATGTTAGTTGAACACGAGATATGAAATGGAATATTCAGTGAGCGAGTATAAAATTTGTTGGTTAGGCATAAACATCTTGAAGCGATTTTAAATAGGAGTAAAACAAAATCCTGTAAATAGGATTCCAAAAAGATTAAAACAATGACCAGTCTCCAGATAAATCAAATAAGACAATGAATGATAAAAGAATGAAAGATAAATTTTGTCACAACAATATAAGCAGACTTCTTCACTTGGAACAAACCTTAGACCTAGGTGATCTCTTAAAACGTGCGGCCTTTAAAGTGCCCTTTCAAGGCAAGACTCATGATATGATATGTGTAAGAAGTTAACTGACTGTCAAGTAATGTTCCAGCTATTCTACCTTTCAGCACACTATAGGGTGGGGGAAGAAAATCAGCAAGTATGTGAAGAAGTCTGCCAGAGCAATTAATATAGTTCTCTGTATTAAATATATCAACTATGAAGAAGCATGCTTATCATGGGCAAAACCAAGGCCCAACTAATAAAGAATCCCCACCTGAGAAAGTAGTTCCTGAAAAATCTGTTCTACACATATTAGAGGCTATGCCAACTCCTTTCCTTCTTCCTCTCCTCCCCTTTCCTGTTCCCCTCCACCATCCCTTGGATCTTCATCTGGTGTTGCGTTCTCCTCTCCTCTGCTTTGGTCGCCTTGTATTGCATGAACATTTGAAGTCTCCCGACCTTGATCATCAACAGCTGTAGAGGGTCCTGCAGCTTTGGAGGCTTCTTCCTCAGCTTTTGCTTCTTGAGCTTGCATTTCTTGCCCTTCAACATCATTTGCATTCTGAGTTTCTTCCACTGTGGCATCTAGACTCTGTTCATTTTCATCTTGATTTGGCTTGTCATCTGGCTGGTTTTCTTCTGCACTTTCACTTTGGTAACCTTGCGAGATTGTACCCTGCTCCTCTTTATTTCCTAAGTCATCTGGTGTTTCTGGCTTGTCATCTTGATCAGTCTGATCATCTTCACTTGCTTGCACAGTTGACTCTGGCAACTTTGGCGAGTCCATCTCAAATCCCAAGCCACTGTCCCTACCCTCATTATCATCTACCATGTCCTTCTTTGCATCTCCACTAAGAAGTTCATCTTGGCTTTGTTCAATGGCAATTGTCACTTCTTCCTTGACCTCTAGGTCTGACTCACTTGCTTCTTGGACCACTGCAATTTGGCTCTGGGTTTCATCAGGAAACATTCCCTCTTGCTCTACATTCTGAGCTTCGTTAAGAGATAATACTTCTTCTGCTGTTGCTGTTTCTTCAGCAATAGCTACAAGAGTATCACTAATACCTCCTTTCTTGTCAGGTTGTTTGGCTTCATCTGTACTCACTGGGCTATCAATCTGTTCTTGTTTCATCTTTGCACTTTCTTTGAACTCCTCATTCTTGTCCTCTGCTGGGTCACTCTCTTCTTGACTTGGAACTGTTTTATTTTCCTCTTCTTTCTTATCTTCAGAAGGAACCTGAATAGTATTGCTTTCATCAGATCCATGGGTAATTTCAGATACTGCAGTCTGCTTATCCTGTAAACCATCCTGTTCCTCTTGAGAAGCCATTGGAACTTCAGCAGCAGCTTCACTTTGGGCTTGGACTTCATTGTCCGGTTCTCCTAGGTCGCCACTCTCTGGCATCTTGGTATTTCCATCCACTTCTTGACCATCTTTTAATTGTTCAGCAATATTAACTTTTGTGACATTTTCAGCCTCCTTTTCAATGTGAGCTTGTTTTTCTTGCTCTTCATCTATCTTTCCTGCAATCTCAATGTCCTTTTCTGCCTGAGTAGTTTCTTCAGTTTCACCTGGCTCCTTGGCCTCAGATTCTGCTGCCATACTCTGCTTTGAAGACCTAGTACTTTCATCCTTTGCAGCTTGATCTACACCATTAACATTTTCAGTCTCAATACCCTCTTCAGTCTTTGCAACGTCTGCCACATCAGCAGTTTCCTTGGTGTCAGGCTCTTCAACAACACTCTGGTTTGATGATCTGGCATTCTGATCCTTTGCAGCCCGATCTTCACTTCCTGCTTCTGGGCTTGTTCCTTTACCTCCTTGTTCTTCAGCAAGACCTTCAGTAACTGCTATTTGATTCACTCTGTGCTCCTCCTGCATAGTACCTGCTACTTGGATCTCACCATCTTTGCTCTCTTCTGTAGTGTCTTCGGCAGGAACGGAATGTGCTTCAATATCAATGTCCTGTTCTACAACATTTTCAATGGCTGCAGTGTTATCCCCTTGAGATGTAACTTGGGATGGGAAAGGGGTAGGATCTTTATCTTGTGTAGAGGCAGTGCTTGTTGGCTGGGTGAGGTGAAAGGGGGACATTTAGAGAGAAATGAAAGAATATAGACTACAAGGGTAGAATGCATATGTAGAAAAGATGTATACATGAGTGTATAGAGATGAAAGAATTGACAGTGAATAGAAATGAAAAAAAAATTAGAGAGGAAATGGGAAACTAAATGTGCAAAGATTTCTTGACAAAATACACCAAAATCACATGAATTACTTTCTTTCACAAAGTACATTAAAATAATTCTTTAAGACAATAAAAAGTTGACTGATAATGTGTTAGATGGTAGGTAACATATAGGCATTGCACACAAGTTCCATTTTCAGGGGCCCACGCTTCAATGGTGCCTGTTAGTGTCGAGCCCTGCTTACCTACACATAGATGTTTAAGATAAAATTTTAGTGACAGAGTTTGCATGTATGGGCCCTTGCCAAATAAGAAATATCTGATGACCATATTTAGTGTCAGTTTGCAATGTGCACCAAAGCTAGGTAATGCAGGCCTTAAATAACCAAGAGACCACACAACATTTTCTGTATAACCTGCCCACTGCCCATAATACTTCTTCAAAAATAAAGAAAGAAAAAAAAAAAACCAGAAAAAAAACACCAATACAGGATAGGGCCCACTATAAACATGCCCATGTGCTAAAGCAAAATTCACTTTTGCTTGTGTGTCTACATGACTGCCCAAATGACCTGCCTCTATAGGTTTGTCCAAATATGCAGTGAAATACTGTTAAAAAGACTAGGCATACTGCAGATTACATGTTTGTACCTTATAAAACGCAGATAGGTGAGTACGCATAAATGCAAAAAAACACCAGCAGTTTTTAAAAGCAATTTACCACTCCACATATGAACAAACCAGATGACAAACAAGGCCTGCATTACCCAGAGTTATGTTATGGAGAGTGAAATAACATAGCATAGACATGGTGGAAGTGATAATATAGAGTTGTAGATGATGTTTTTGTGCACAGGAAAGTACAGGATTTTGCCACTTCAAACCATTCCTACCTTGTTTGTCAGTGTATTAAAATCTTTCTTATGCTGTTTCCTGGAAAAAAAGAAGTATCGAGGAAGATGGTGCTTATAGCATGTACTACTTTCACTCATTCTTTTCTTTATATTCCAGGCATTCTTTGTATATTTCCTGGAGTTGATTTTAAAGGCTCCAACAATTATTGTCTTTCTTTTATTTTTTTTCTTCGTGTTCTAAGCAACTTTGGGAGGAACAGCAGGGGAAGCTGCGAATCATTTGTTCTTAATTTTTACATTATTTCATTTCATCACTTAATTGTACCTTTAAAATGCCTAATGAATGCTAGGTGAGTTGCAATAATACTTGTTAATATCAAAATGGATTGGATAATGGAATAGGATAATGATCGTTGGCCCTTACCTCTGCTGGTGCTTCTGCCTGCTCTGTTTCTTCCGCCGGTGCTGCCTCTCCTTCTGCTGGTGCAGTTTCTTCTTCCTTTGGTGTCTCTTGCTCGGCCTGCGGAGCATCTTCTGCAGGAGCCTCCCCCTCTGTGGGTGCAGCTTCACCTTGTGTAGCTGCCTCTTCCTGCTGTGATGCTTCAGCTTCAGGGGCATCCCCCTCTGCTTTAGGTGCCTCCTCAGCCTGCCCAGCATCAGCGTCAGCTGGCGCTTCCCCCTCAGCTGCTGGTGCCGCCTCTCCCTCCTGAGGTGCATCCTCTGTGGTTGCCGGTTCTGTGACTTCCTCCTGCAGTGCATCCCCTTCTGCTGGGGTTTCTTCACTGCCTTCCTCACTCTTACCCTCCTTCATCTGTTTCCTCACCATCATGCCCTGAGAGTAGAAGGAATCATTTCAGAAAATATTCTCAAAAAGTTAATATTTGCAATACAGGGTTCAGCAGGACTATGAGTCTCATGGCCCAGATGTACTTAAAGGGGCTGAAAAGTCTATAATCATGGGGTTACGGCGGGTGGCCCAACTCGGGTCATAGTCGGATATCTCTGCACATCTTCAAAAATGAACCCGCAATAGTATTGCATCATATGGACAGGCTGGGATGGGCAAACCCAAGCAAAATATTGAAGTATCACGATCATCAGCCTTCTTGATCGTCTTGCTTTTCACGCTGAATCACTTGCAATTATTTGTGTGTGTATTCCAATTACAACAGTTATTCTGCCGAACAAAAGCTGAAGTGAGTAATCTAAGAGCAAGGTACCCCACCCTAACGTAAATTTTATACGCTGGTCCCAGGTCGTTGTGCATTTTGGCTTGCAATGCAGAGAAAGTGAATGAGTTTGGGCCTACACAATTTTTGACTTTCTATTCCCTTTAAAGCTCAAACCGTCAATAGAGAACAAGGTGTTTTTTAAATACTTTGCTCCATTAATGTTATGAACAAACAAAATGAGATCAAAATGGAACATTGATTTACACTGATACATTTCACTGAAAATATAAAACATAGCATGAATATGAGTAAGAAATGCAATGATGGCAACTGCCCAAAAACTTGTCTGCATTGAAAAGCAATGCACATGAACACAACAAAAAGAAATCTATCACTTTACAAGTATATTCTCTACATAATTTTGAGCATAAGTTGCAATATGATAATGCAACCAAAACGGAAATAGAGTTTTGAGAAAGTATGCACATTGTGCTCGTGCATGTGGTAGAATGATGTTAGAATGATGAAGCTCCTTGAGCAACCTCTGGGTGGATATGTTTGGGCACTATAAATGTCTTTATTATTAATATTATTACCATTCTCAGTTAAACATCACCCAGCTATACCACAATTTTGGCAGTTGGCCTAAATGTTGTTCATTCTGAGCAATGAATCGCATACAACATAATACTTTCATCCCTTTATTTCATCCCCCAAGAGAAAAACTCTCTTCATATGACGTCTGACTAATGGTGGTGAAACCTAAAAGAATCAGAAGTCAAAAGCTATATCAAGAGAATTTCTTTTCTGTTTTTTCATAAAATAAATGGATAAAGATAATGTTCAGCACGACGAAGAACAAGGGATGGCCCAATTAACAGGATTTGTCAAGTTTTCTACCTTAAAGCCTGCTTGGATCTTGACAGCTGCATCTTGAACCTGGGGGTCGCTGAGATCGATATCAACCTCCTCTTCTTCCTCCTTCTTGCCTTCTTCAGCAGCAGGGGCTTCTGCATCACCTGATGCCTCAGCTGCCTGTACATAACACAAAAGAAAAACATGATAAGTATGGAAAGTACTAGATGCAGGCAAAAAGAAGCTAATCTTCACAATCTTCTGAATTATAGATTGTATAACTGTCAACAGTATTAATCACTCTCACCAATTAAAGGCTTGCTCACATATGAACCAGCAAACCCCAACAGTACACCCCGGCAGTTTTTTTCCTTCTTACATGTGTAAATCAATTGCTTATGAGGTGGCAAAAAAAATAAATTAAAAAAGGCTGAGGTAAAAAGGATCGTTTTTTGTCTGCTAGCAGCAAAAAGGTGTGGACTAGTCTACTTCTTATAAAGTCAGTGCAAAATATGACATGACAAGCTTCTCTGTGCAACTTTTGGGAAAAAATCTCTTTTATTTGAGCGTGAACTATTATTGAGTTGGTGCGCATTTCATTATCATAAGTGGTTGGGTAAAAAAAAGAAGAAAAAAATACTTTGGCAGTTTTTAGCTGGGAGTATGATGTTGGATATATCTGAATGAGCCTTCAGTCTGTATTCACTACACAGCCAAACCATGCATTGCCACATTGGAGTACATTATAAATGAAAAAGAAAAATATTTCAAAAAATAAACCACTTACTGGTTCTTCAGCTTTGGTATCTCCCTCTGCAGCTTGAGCTGCCTCCTCCGTTGGTGCCTCCTCTTCTTTCGCTCCTTCCTTCTTTCCTTTCCTCACCATCATACCCTTGAATCCTGCCTGGATCTTGATGGCAGCTTTCTCTACCTCAGGATCTTCTAAATCAATGTCCACCTCCTCCTCTGCTGGAGCCTCAGCTGGAGCCGCTGGAGCTTCTGTCGTTGAGGCGTCAGCAGGGGGTTGCTCGGCCTGTGACGTTTCTTCAGCTGGTTTGGGAGGCTCCGCGTCGTCAGCGGCCTCCTGGCTCGGTTCTGCCGTTTCTGTTGCCTCTGCCGTCTGGGAAGGAATCAAATGTAAGCAATGACTTGATTACACACAATATAAAATTTGTCATTCGCACTAGTTGGTGTGGGTCCAAAGAAAGCTAAAATAACGCTTTCTAAAACAACATAAGACAATTTAAAGTTATGTATATATTTCTTTTCTTTTTTCTTTGTTTTCTTTTATTTCTGAGGAGTGTTCTGTTAATGCAATTTGAAAAAAAAAATATAAGAGTAATTTTGTTCCAACAGCAACAAACAATACAAAAACCCTGATGAGTCTTCTATTTCTGAACGACGTGTTCCCCCCCCCCCCCCCTTTGTTTGTCATCACTGATCAACAAATCACTCAAGAGTATTCAAGAGGTATTAGAGAAATTTGAATTGCAGATCTAAATCACTTCATTCCATTCTTGTATTAGTTATCTATACAAAGGTTAGCATGAATTTCATTTTAAAAAAAAAATATTTTCTATGATCAAATATCCTTTTTGAAGTCAAGGGAGTCATAAACAGAGTGAACACTCTTCCACATGAAACTTTCAGGCAGCCATGATGATGATGAATGTAAAAATAGATTTTCAAGGTGCAATAATTCAATATACAGTATCTAATTTAACACCTGAGGATAAAATGAAGCTTTAATATTCCTCAGTGAAATGATTCATCACAGAAAATATTAACAGCAAAATGCAGGTGACATATTGTCAGCTGACAGCTAAAAGGTTGTTAACCTTGTTGATGTTAATTTCAATTCTAGGCTCTGTATTATGATGCCCTGTGATAAAATTGTTTGATTTGGGGGGTCCGGACCTAAATGTGGGGGGCCCATTTGTCCCCGGCGCCTGTCTATATTCATTCCTATTCATGGTTTTCAGGTGACATTATTACCTTTCAAAGACTGACATTTCATATCACTAGCACAACTCCCTGTGCCAAGGTGAATAATTTATGTAACCTATAATGAGACTTGGTAATAATCTTGTGACATTCATTTTGAGAACTGGTTGCCATGGTTGCAAGGAAAATATTTGAAACCTCATACTTTTTTCCCACTTTTCTTTCTCAAACAGAAAAAGAAAAAGAAAAAGAAATATTCCTCATTACAGAGCCTCATGACCTCAATATACAACCTTGAAGAGGCTGTTTTCTCTACCTGACGAGAGAAACATACTTTGGGATTAATTAGAAATTAAATCATCCCAGGTGTATTTGGGGAGACTCCTGATATGGCTGCTGCAGGGTAAACTGTTTCCACTTTTTATGCATGGAAATTTACAAGGCAATCTAATTCTAAAGTTCTATAAGAATCTAAATCATTCAATAGATTGACTGAGTGACTGATTTCTCTTGGTAAAGTTCATTTAATACCGAATACACATGTAACACAGAAAATCACATCACACCCCTGATACTGACCACTCTACAGATTTCTTTGTAAATCTGTCTATTTTTATTATTCAATTAATTTACTGATTGATTATTTAATACACTACTAATTTATTTATTTGCATACTTATTCAATTATCTATCAATTTATTTATTATCAGCGTTTTCATTTACTGACATACATGTATTTATCTATTCATTAATCAAAACATTAATCACTTCAATGATTGAGTGACTGAGTGACTACTAGACTTAATGACTGATTGATGGATGGATTGACTGATTGATGGTGAGGGGGGGGGGGATTGCCTTTCCCTCAAGCAATTGTCCAAATTACAGACAATTAATTACACACAAAGACCACCACATTTTCACAAACAGGGCAACCTGCCTTTAAGCTTTGCAGACAGCCATTTCCTTGAACAGAAAGTGTTTTGAGAATACTATATCCTTTCAACCCTAAAGTGGTTTCTAATCCAGCAAATTTTTTTTGCCATTTATGCAACCCCATGTTTTTTCCCCAAAGCCCAAATAATGCCTAAGTTTTTACATATCATTGTCACCACGGTACAATTGGCAATATGCCAGGGTTTGGGAGTTTTGTTTTTTTTTTCTTTTTTTTACAAACCCCTTATGTCTACCCCCAGTCAAGATCATTCAGGTATGAAGTGTTAATAAATTTGCAGTGAAAATCAAAACCACAAATTGAATTTCCTGCTGAGGAATAAGCACGCTTTCTGTGACATGCTCGCCAAGATTTCTTGAGGAGACCCTGCAAAAACAACTTTTTTCTTTCAGTCTTTGAAAGCAAAGTTAACCCATAGAGACTCTGTGTCAACTTTATAAGTCTTTGCAAATGTCAATTTTCAATAGCATGCTATGACATAAAGTCCACATTATACAAGCATGCAGAAAGAATGTCGTTTTCATTCTAGTATGATATATCGTTTATGAATAACAAAGTTGTGTTGAAAATAAACATCAAAATCTTTGATTTCATGCAAATCCCTTATAAAAAAATTACTATAGGTACCATGGTAATTTGATGGTACTTGCATAGTGTTTTCATGGTTTTGATGTTAGTTTCAAAATACCATGATAACCATGGTTCTTTTTTTTTCCAAAGGATTGTTGAAAATTATTCACATATTTGAAAATATTGTGTATATATATTTTCCTTTTGACATCTTAATTATGTTTTTATAAAATTACATGTAAGTTGCGAAAGATTGCGATATATGGTTTTCGTGATGGACAAGAAATTAAAATCTTACCGGTGATGAATCTGATTTTTTAGCTGACATTTCTTTTCTTGTCTTGAAACCCTTGAATGAGGACTGGATTTTGATTGCAGCTTTCTCGACCTCTGGGTCATCGAGGTCAATATCTACTTCCTCTTCCTGTGGTTGCTCAGGTGCGGTTGCTGCAGGTTCTTGTGTGCCGCCCTCTGTTGCGGGTTCTGCCTCCCCCTCCCTGGAAACAAAATAAGGATTTGAAAAATTCACTGATTAGTATAAGAGGGGGATAATGAAATAAAAAGTTGCAGATCTAAAACCTGGTAATGGATCTTTACAGCTATGTACTTATCTACATTTAAATGTTCATTTTTCCAAGAAGAAATCAATTCTCACAAAACTCTACTTACCAAAAGTACATGTAAAGAACGATGATTCAATATCCATCGTAAAACATGTATTACTAGGATTTTTAGAAAATCACCCAGACTATTACCTACTGCAGAGTACTAGAGCATGCAGTACACCTTGATGTCAGCATCATGTGAATGGAAATTCATATGGCAAGGAAAATTCAAAGCAACCAAGGGTTTTAGGTATGAAAAGTAGACCTCATACTTGTTGGGTAATATAGGCCTACAGGTACAGTGTATTACAGAAGGCCATATAGCATTTCCACTGGCCTTTAATAAGACTTACAGGCATATTGAAATTCCCAGGCAAAATATTGGCTAAATGTCTAACTGTTGGCATCAAAATATTGTTTAACATTAACCTTTACAAATGCCTATCAAATTTTAGAATTTGTGAAATAAAAAAGAGGAAAGTCCTCACATCTATGACATAGTTTTTTTTTTTTTAGCAATTTGAATCAAACGTGTGTGAAACATAAACAAAATAAAGTTTTGTGAAATGTGTGCTTATGAGCTTGTCTTTAAGAAAAGCTCAAGACAATAATCCCACCCTGTTTGAGATCTTCTTCGGAAGAACGGGATGAGGGAAGGAGAAGGGTATGGGAATTTAATTCTATGAAACTGTCTAAACATTATAAAGTCAAAGAAATTCAAACAAATAAATCAATAAATCAAAAACTTCACCAGGAATAACAAAAAGTGTGCAAATAGAGTGAAAACTTAAAAGAATCCATCAAAAATATTATATGCTACAAAAAAAATATGACCAATAATAAGTAATAACACTTCAAAACATGCAAAATATATGTAAGCCTTGTCAATGTTCCATTTTAATTGACCAGTAAATAATATACATGCAAGAAGCAAGCTGTTATACTATATATGAAAGGCTATGTAAGCGTTTTATCACTGGTGCGAATAGTGATGACAATCCAATTTAAATATAGGGTGAGATAGACAATGAGATATCAGAGGAAATAACTCAACACATAACCCAAACATGTGGTAAATGTGCAACACTCATATGTTGGAAGCTTGTGTTATTGCATGGGAGGGGTGATAAAAATAGGGGAAAACAGCATTTTTCGTTACAGAAAAAAAACATTTGAAAAGAATATTGTGTCCATTTCAATAATCTGGTCATGATCATCTTGCATACGTAGCTACAATAGAAGGAATAAACATTTTGTCATATATGTTGTACACTGCTAAGTTTTGCCAAAATGCCATTTTCAAATGTACATGTAACTTTGATTGGTAGTATGAAGTACACGCCCCCATACACGGAATACTGATATGTCCAAATCAAAACCCATACTATACAAAAGTCTATCCAAAGAAAAGAACAATTTCATTTCTTGTTTGTTGTAAATATTATTGTGAAACCAATAAAAGTAATTCAAGATGATTCCTGACAGCCTGAAAATGAAGTAAAGTTAGTAAAGTTCTGAAGTGGGTTTTTTTTTCTTACATAATCAAAAGAGAGGAAGGCCAATGGAGAGAAGAGACACTACACAATTAAAAACAAACAAAAAATGTACCATGCATATCATATGTGCTTCTCAATTCTCTATCTTGTCAAACAAAGATCAGAGGATAGAGCTATATTATTTTCATCATGCAACATTGCCTTTTGCCTTTAATTCCAAGTTAATTTTGCCAGGGCAGTTTTTCTAGAGCCATGGTTTACTGAGTCAATGTCTGGGGTTTCAGAGAATTTTTAATTCTTCAGAACTTTACTTGACCCTGGGGGTGTTTCACAAAGACTAAGATTGACTGAAATCACATTTAATTATGGCAGGCAGTTGATGTCATTAGTTGCTCTCACAATCAGTCTCTCAAAGGACTGCATACTGATTGTGATTGCAATTTTCACTTTTTTTTGTTTTGTTTCCTTGAACAGAGAAAAAGTATATTCTGATGATTTGCAACCACAGTTTGCACTTGCCTTGAAAGATTAATGCTACTGTATAGGAATACTGAGAGCAACCAGTGGCATTAATAGCCTGCTATACTTAAGTGCGATTTCAGTCAATCTTAGTCTTTGTAAAACACCCCCCCCCCACCTCCCCATCTACCAAAACCATGATTAGAAAGGTCAAATCAAACAAGTGTTAAACGCACTTCAATGCATGAACACGCTTTCGAGCCTCATACCCCCGGTAGGCTGCTTGGATTGTGACTGCTGCTTCTTCTTGAGATGGTTTCGCAGCTTCAGGGTCGGGTCGTGATGATTCTCGTGATTGGTGACCCCTGACAGCTGACTGTATTTTGACGGCCGCTTCTTGCTGCTGTGGATCACTGACATCACCAACATTACCATTCTGAAATCAAAAGAAAAAGACATTTCTCACAGTGTTGTAAATATACAGTTACCAAATCAAAGTTTTAGTGAATATTATGAGATACTGACATCTTCTGCACGAGGAGGGAAATCTCTAAGAATTTTAATATGCTGTTAAATTTGCTAAGATTGTGAATGAAACAAAATGAAATTTGATACATATTAAAGATTATTCACACTAAAGTCTATTCATTGATTGTAGGGAAAAGTAATGGGTATTCAGAAATGAATGACTCATGAAAGTTAAGTCAAGATGTATTTTTTACTGTTGTTATTTTTGTTGAAGGCAGTGGTTAAAGGCATTGGCTAACTTTGTGAGTAGCTGATTAAAAAAATTCTCAAACTAAGATGAAACATGTGTATGAGTACTTGTATTTGTACTCAAAAACCCTGAAACCAACCATAATTTGGAATGAAAAAGTGTAAGTTAGACGCAAACGGTGATTTTATTATCCTTCATCTCACGAGACAATCACTAAGAGGACCACTTCGCTTGAATTTGAAAATGCTGTTATGTGCCTCCCGCCGCGTGATACGCCAATACATTGGTTCACATTTTTGATATTTAAAAATACTTCCTGTGGATATTATACTTTGAAACTTTCAGACTGGTATTTTTACACTATAACCCTTATGTTTATCCCATTTTCAAGTAACAAAACAAGATTTTTAAAAATCATAACAATGTTAACCAATGTCTTTAACACTGTTATAATTTGAAATAGAAACTTGTTTTGCTACTTGAAAATGGGATAAACATAATGGTTGCTCTGTTTGACACATAAACATTACATGTTTATATTACTGACCTGGAATGCTTTGTTATTGTAGTAACGATCTTCATGCCTTGCCCCAAGCTCTGCTGGATCAATGCCTTGCTCTGAAAACAGAAATTATAGGAAACATAGCTTGGTTACAGAATTGCATAAGACCAGTCATCAAAGACTAATTTATTTTGTACGTTTTCGAAGCATAAGAGTGCACTCAGCTACAAATATCATTCCATTCCCCCGGCTCAAAATTTGATTTTCAGCCCATTTTTTACCATTTTGGGTACCTTGCCCCCCACCCCCCCCCCCCCCGAAAAAGAAAGGGGCAAAAAAAAAAAAAAAGGATGCCAAAATGGAAAATGTAATGTACAACCTTTTTTTTTTTTTGGTTGTCGCAAAGCTTTTGGACCTGTAATAGGATAATAGGATACACCTACTCCCCCAATACAGTTTTTACGGCACACACCAAAACAAATTTTAAGCACCCCTCTGCTTATCAGCTCTCCGCAACCGGGAGTTCACTGCCGGAATGCAATATACAAACTTTTTTTTTTTCAGTCGCTACATTACCCAAAAAAAATTCGTGGCCATGGGCCCCCCCCCCCCCCCCCATCAAATCCTGGATCCGTGGCTGCCTGCAGTTTAAGTTCAGGGCAGGCCTTGATATGATTTTCATCAAAAAAATATATATACTGTACATGTTTATGCCTTATTGGTTTTGTTTTTTGTATTTTGGGTTTGTTTTGTTTCAATCTTCTTTTTTGGGGGGTGGAGGCGTGGTGTTTTGTCATGTTTGTGTATATGTGTTTGGGTGGGGTAGGAGTAATTGATGTCTTTCAACATTTCAAAGATTGGAAATATTCTGGGTGAATGGTCCCTTTAAATGATGTCCTAACTTTATAGTGTGGAAAGACGTATCAGTAATATGCTGGATTTCTATCATTACTTGTTTCACTTGCAAGTTGTCTCAATTTCATTTTCATTTTCTCAATTTTACTTCACTGTACTAATTTTAATATGAAATATAAGTAATACAAAATAATCCATCACACCCCTTCATCCATTCTTATTCTTGGGCATTTTCTCCCATTTCCTTTTTATATCAATGCATTTATTTCATGTTCCTTAATCTTCCCAAATATTTCTTTCCCCTTCTAGCAATTTCATGTTTCAAGTAATATGCCTGCAGTTCTCAGAATCAGTAGTATTAGAGCTACAAATTTGAACCATGGACTGATATGATAGCCTCTTTGGCATAGTGACAAGCACAGTTTCATGTTGCAATGATGACCAAGTTTAATCTCGGCACAGACATACTTAATCCTGGAGGCATATGATACTTTTTAGTTACACCAGCAGGAGATAACATTAGACAGGAAATGAAAAGGGGAATATGATCTTGGTTGAATCATTCTATCAAGGGGGGGTTTACTAAATGAAATACCCAATATCCTCCCTATCCCTTTCCCTATTCCGGGGTATATCTTTCCATGTCTAGTATGCTATTTCTTTGGCCTCTGGATCTTTCTAGCTTAGAACTTTAGTTTGCTTGACCTTCTTTTCCTCCCTAGTCTCTACTCATCCTCTCTTCACTATGTCTTCTATCTTTTTCATTCCTTTTTCCTACATTTGTTTTTTCCATTCTTCTATTTGCTTGTACTCTCTCTAAACCTCTCTCTTTTAATTCTGTCTTCTCTTTTCTCTCTTTTGCACAGGGAGGTGACTGATTTTCATGTATTTTTCCATGTTTTCTTTAATACACCACTTTTTTAAAAATTTGATTTCTCTCCCACAGGATAGATTTCTCCTTTTTCTAGAACTATATCTCGTGTATTTTTCCCCATTCTAACTCCCATTCATTCTCTCTCTCTCTCTCTCTCTCTCTCTCTCTCTCTCATTCTATATTCTATTCAGCCCATCTCTCCTTTTAACATGAACCAATCAATATTTTGTTAATTCTCCACCAATGTATTCACACTCTTTCTCTTTCTCGTTCTCCTTTTTGTTTCTTTACATGCATGACTTCCTCCTTCCCCCTTGCTTTTCTCTATTTACATATATGCCTTCATTTGCCAATATCCTTTCTCTTTCTTTCTCAATCTCAATCTCTCTTCTCACTACTTCTCTTCTCTTACTCTTTTTTCACACATTCCATTTGAATGACTTGGTATCTTTATTTATAGCCCCACACAGCGCGAGGGGCAGTTCCCCCCCCCCCAATTTTCAACCCCCTTTTTTTCTTTCTTGTGTCTGAAAATTTTCCCAAAATTTCACCTAAAGTGTGCACCAGCTCACTCAATGTCAACAGAAATGCAAAAACCTCCCACACCCTACGACTGCTCGGCTGCTTCACTCCCTCATTTGCGTATTCCCTCAAACTATTCCTGCCCCCCCCCCCCCCCCCCCCCCCCCCCCCCCCCCCCGGAAAACAAAAATCCTGTGCATGGCCTTGCTGAAAGTCCTTCTTAGAGCCCTAATAAACAGATCTTTATATTTGAGAAATGGTATGGAAGTGTATCCAATGACCGAAACAAAACTTTTCATGGATTCAGTCACATCAAATACAATATTCACTAAATATTTATCAAACTTCCACCATGAACACTCAAATACCTCCAGAAAAAGAAGATATGAATATTTTTTCAAAGCCAAGTAGCCTTTGATCCGATACTTCCGATCGCAACCCTCTCCGCATACGCGGCGTTTTGGTGACCTGAAAAATTAACTGTATCTCAAACGTGCATTTCCTATGGGAAAAAGTTAGACAATGTACCAAATCGATAATCAGCTAGTTTGACCATTTTTTGCTTTTTGAGAAACAATGATATTACAAAAGTGTAATGCCTCATTTTTGTCATCTTCCTTTTAGTTTTGAAAACACCTGTGGAGAATGTTGCATAGATAAGCGTATGAAATTAATTCTGGACACGTAAATGTGCGTGTTCAGTAATACAATACTGTTCGGTAATACAATCACTGACTATATGTTGGGTAAGGAGTTGCCTCCTGCCTGAACTTGGTTTATATTTCATTATAATAAATTTCCACTTTAAAACCAAATAATGAAAACAAACAGTGGATTAGAATTAAAATGTTTTGTACATGTACTTATCAACTGAAATAAAAGTACGAGTTGAGAGAGAAGTCTGAAGCTACAATGTACATGAATATCTACACCAGAAATAAGTTTCAAACTGAATTTCTGATTTCATGCTAGTTCTATGATTTTTCATTCTGTCATTTTCTTATTTACACTAAATCAATATTTTATTTTTAAAAAAATGTATTTAAAAAAGCAAAAACTATAGAAAGTAAAATGCAAAAAGCAAGATGATCAATTGACAATATTTGTGAGATATTTTCAAGTTTCAATGTAAATTATAAATGCATCTCATCTCAATCAGACTAGCAAATATTCATTCAGTACAGAGATTATAAAGGTACATGTATATTCTCATCAAATACACTGTACAACATATAATGCTGATGGCGATATCTCTGATCTTAATTTCAAGACCTCTTTTGGCATTATTATCGACATACATGTATATTTGCAAAAATGGTAGTCTCAATTTGCATCCATTACATGTATGTGGGAGCATTGTGTAGTTCATTCACTTGACCGTCAATCAAAAGTTTTACCGGTAAAGGTTTTTAATCTCCAGGGCCGGTATTCTGAAAATTGTGTTATCTTTGCAATCAGAAATAGCGTACGCCATTGGCTCACATCGCGCACTTTTGTCTGGTGTGCTGGTCATTTGCGCAGTTCATACCAACCACGTACGCGTTTTAAATTTATGACAATTAACACAGTGAAGATAAGACAAAAGATAACAAGATTTTCAGAATACAGGCCCAGGAAGTTCATACACCCTAGCTACATGTACCTGACTCGATTCATTCCTTAAAAATACACTGTGGCCTGAGTATGGTTATGGCCTCTGCAGCTAAAGGTTCAGGACTTCAGGTAAGGTAAAAATATTGGAACCCTTTGGAAGCACAAGAGACGATGTCATAAAAATTGTAAGTAAAATGCGATATCAAATTATTCTGGCATTTTGTCTTGACAATGATGCATTTATCTTATTCTTACCTTTTATGAATCTCTAGACCTATTTTGTATTAATCATTTGTAAACTGGCATGCGCGAAGTTAGGTCTCGTTGTTTCTGCAAAACTTTTCCAGGTCCAGTGTGTTGCGATACGACATCGAATTTTACGATCGCCATATCTCGGGAATTCTTTGTAAATTAGTCTTCTTCTTGCGCCCATTTGTAGTCATGACAGGAATTATTTAAAGCCTAATTTGATCAGCTTTTTTTCTTCAAATTGGCAAACCAACATTTTCATTTCATTGCTACATTTTCTTATAAAACGTTATGTATCTGAAATGAATATAAATTTACGGAAATTATGAATAGAAGTCAAAAAGTTGCCAATTTGTAGGGGAAAACGGTGATTTTAAACTTTCTATCACATTGCCAATTTAAGGATTTTAATGCTTATTTTCCTTTTAAAAAATTTCAGCATCAAACAACAAATATTAACACAACCAAAATGGGCACAGTTTGTGTAGAATATTTTGCTCTTTCTGTTCATGCATTTGGTACGATTTTTAGGGCTTTGCATCAAAAGATATTAGGCCAAACCACAAAATGTGGACCTCTGTCATGAATGGGTTAAAACTTTGCCTTGCTTTGTCTTTGGTGTCAATTAGATCTAGATCTACTCTAAATGAAATAATTTTGGGTAACATTTGAGAAATTATGGATTGAAAATTGCCTTCTTCAGAAAATCAAAATGTGCGCAAACTATGGTCCCCCACCATACTGTACTACATTAAGTTTAAAGTTAGGTAGGATCTAGAGGTCTAACCCCCCCCCCCCCCCCTCAATCACACTTCACGAATAGGCCTAGCCTAGACTAGGGCCGGCCCTAGGCTAGACACTTAACAGTTAGACTCTAGATCTAGATCTAACGTTAGATCTACACATGTTGGACAATATTTCAAACGATAGGGTCCTGGTCTAACTTGTTAGACTCTGTTAAATGGTAATAGTGATAAGTTCTCTTAATGCATAGTCTAATCCAGACCGAAGTGTTCTGTCTCTAACAGTCGTCATTAGCCTCATAGGGTCGGCACTCCTCCTTTATAGAGACAGAAGCGCCCCGAAGGTAGTTTTCTCGTTGTGCTGCCCAGCACAATGAGATTGCAAGCACAACGCTTCGGGGCGCTTCTGTCTCTAATAAAGGAGTGCCGACCCTCCCAGAATACAAGGCTTACGACGACTGTTAGAGACAGAACACTTCGGTCTAAGTCTAATGTTATACTATTTTCCTTGCAATCTGACAAACTTGACAAGAAATTTGGCTATGGGTCATCTGATACATCATTCTTGTTAAATTTGTTTACAAAATCAAGAAAAAAAAAGTGAAGCTTGAAATGGAAAAATTATGAGGTCACCCTACTGTTAGACTCTGTTAAATGGTAATAGTGATAAGTTCTCTTAATGCATAGTCTAATGTAGACCGAAGTGTTCTGTCTCTAACAGTCGTTGTTAGCCTCGTAGGGTCGGCACTCCTCCTTTATAGAGACAGAAGTGCCCCGAAGCATTGTGCGTGCAATCTCATTGTGCTGGGCAGCACAACGAGAAAACTACCTCAAATCATCCATTTTTCCCCTTTATTCATGAATATGAAAATATCATTGTAGACTCTATAGGCTAGAGTATATGGCTTACTGATTTTATGATTTATTCCTTTAAATCTCTATTTTCAGGTAAATCCAGGGTCCTAACATTAGGTCCTCTCGGTTGCAAATCTTGCAACAGCCAACCTCAATCTCTGTTCGCCTCCGCGCTTTTCTCAGGGAGATCAGCGAATTCGCTACTCCTCGCACTTCAACCGGCCATATTCAAACGATCGACCACATACGTTTGGGCATATACGTACGAACGATGTTCTTATTGTTGTTGTCGTTTCGTGTTGGTGATCGTTTTTAATACGGTTGAAATCCGAGAGTCGCAAATTCACCGATCTCCCTGCGAAAAGCGCGGAGGCGAACAGAGATAGAGGTTGGCTGTTGCAAGATTTTCAACCGAGAGGACCTCATGTTAGGACCCTGAATTTACCTAAAAATAAAGAGTAAAAAGGAATAAATAATAAAATCAGTAAGCCATATCCTCTATAGTCTATAATGATATTTTTATATTCATGAATAATGGGGAAAAATGGATGATTTGAGGTAGTTTTCTCGTTGTGCTGCCCAGCTCAATGAGATTGCACGCACAACGCTTCGGGGCGCTTTTCTCTATAATTATTAAGGAGGAGTGCTGACCCTACCAGGATACGAGGCTAACGACGACTGTTAGAGACAGAACACTTCAGTCTAAGTCTAATGTTATACTACTTTCCTTGAAATCTGACAAACTTGACAAGAATCTGGATAGACTCGTCACACCTCCTTCAATAAACTTAAAAATTAAACTTTATTAACAACGTTAGGCCTAACCTTAATAACTGTTACGGTACTAGATCTAGACTACAGTGAACATTAAAGACATTGGTTAACATTGTTATGATTTTAACAAATCTTATTTTGTTACTTGAAAATGGGATTTAACATAAGGGTTATAGTGTAAAAATACCAGTCTGAAAGTTTCAAAGTATAATATCCACAGGTAGTATTTTCAGATATCAAAAATGTGAACCAATATTTGAAAACTATACGAGGGTCGGTTGCACAGAATAGACATAAGGAGTGCGCATGACTCACCTTACCGTACTGTGTATATTGGCAAATCATGCGGCGGGAGGCACATAACGGCATTTTCAAATTCAAGCAAAGTGGTAGATCTACTCTTAGTGATTGTCTTGTGAGACGAAGGATAATAAAATCGCCGTTTGCATCTAACTTACACTTTTTCATTCCAAATTATGGTTGGTTTCCGACTTTCAGGGTTTTTGAGTACAAATATTAAATTGGCAGTGTATACAGCCACACGCGTGTGTCTTTACCTTACGGCTACACGCATGTGGTTGTATCCACAGCAACGATATGAAGATACAGCCGCACTCAAATGAATTCCCACTTATACTCTGTGCCGCGACAGCTATCGCTAGTGTGCACTGCACTGCACAAGCGATGTGTATTCATGCGATGGTATGTGTTGCGACTTGCAAAACTTGGATCGTCACGAAGGTTTTATCTCTCGAGTTCACTTACTACACAAACAATATTTTCACTTCATTCTCACCTGGTCAGCAAGCAGGCGACAATAGACCCTCTATAGTACAATATTGTTTGTATTTCAGTGAATTTCAAGAGATAAAACCTTTGTGACGATCCAAGTTTTGGGGTTTGGCAACACACTGTCGCATGAATTTACACATCGCTTGTGCAGTGCATACATACACACTAGCGATAGCTGTAGCGGCGCAGAGTAGGCCTAGATCTAGACCTACATGTATAAGTTATATGGCAGAGTGACCTAACTTCGCGCAGGTCCAAACTTCGCGCACAGGGCCATATCTCAAAAACTAGAAAAGATTGTGAAAAACTGGTAGCACCAACGGAAAGAGCACCCTAAAATTGCCCTGTTATTCATTTTCCTTTTGAAATTATAGAAGGAATTTTGAAATTATGAACGAAAAATCAGCAAATTTGGCTGCGTTTTGCGTTCGTTCTGACAAAAACTGGACTTGTCGACAAGGGTCTAGAATTCCTCTTTTTGAGAGACGATCTCATCAAAATTGTAAGTAAAATGTGGTATCAAATTATTCAGAGGCACTTTGTCTTCCTAGTAATGCAATTATCTTACCTTTTATGGATCTCTATTTTGTATTAATCACTTGAAAATTGGCATGCGCGAAGTTAGGTCTCGTTATTTTTGTATCACTTTTCCAGGTCCAGAGCGGTGCGATACGACATAGAATTTTGCGATCGCGATATCTCGGGAATTCGTCGTAAATAACATGTTCTTCTTGCGCCCATTTGAAATCTAAAACTTTGTTTTGCCTTTGGTGTCATTTAAATCAGAATAATTTTTGGTAAAAATTGAGAAATTATGGATCAAAAATTGCCTTCATTAAAAAATTAAAATGTGCGCGAACTATGGTCACCCCAAGTGGAAATTCAGTTGAGTGTGGCTGTATCCTCATGTCGATGCTGTGGATTACAACCACACGCGTGTGGCCGTAAGGTAAAGACACACGCGTGTGGCTGTATACACTGCCTATAAAATTAGATCTAGATCTACACTCTAGATCTAGACTAGTCTAGAGAGTATTATAAGTAGACCTACTAGAGAGTCAGACATAGACCTACACATGCAGGACATGTTTTCTTAGTTTGAGAATTTTTAAAATCAGCTAGACCCTACTCACAAAGTTAGCCAATACCATGAATACCTTTAATATATTATGAGGGAGGTGAAACTTACGTTCTCTCATTTTCAGCAAGTTGTCAAAATAGATTGCAGCAAAAGCATAAATATTGTCTGGTTGATTCCTCAAAACTTCACGAGCCAGTCCTTCGAGAAGGTTTTGAAAACCTCTCGGAACTCGCAGTTTTGTGTTTGAAAAAGGCACAGCCATGTCACTGATGTAACTTCCGACTCCAACAAAATTGTTCGAGAAATTTGTGTCTCTGTTTTTGATGTGATCAAGCTGAGGGAATGATTTCCTTTGCTCACGACTAACTTCAAATCCGTTCACGTTCTCGAAGCCGATGAATGATAATGACACACTAGTTGCGGTTATCGTACGCTGCGCTCCCCCGGATTCTCGTAAGCAGCGTCCGCTGAACTTAACTTGCCCGTAAAAAATCTATCAAAACAGTTGTTCGCGAACGAAGCGCTGATCCGTCGTTAGGGAGCCCGTGTCAGAGGTCAAATTACTGCGCCATCAACGGTATGCATAGACACAGTGATAAATTTCCTGCATTTTATCATTTTCTAACATTTTTACCTAATATTATTTCATCCTTAAGAGTTTTCGCAACTAATCATTGTATACGCCCTTATTGAAAAAAAAATAAAAAATTCTCAGTGAATGAGGAATACTTTGAAAATTGATAGAGTTGGGGTTTAGTTTAGTTTAGTTTAGTTTATTAACCACCCTCATCAACAACAGACAGACATACCGTTGTTGAACCAAAGTTTCCCTGGAAACTAAGAAACTTGCCAGAGGCTTGCCTAGCATAGAAAAAACTATATATGCAAACTGGATTCCATCTATTAAGATGCCATTATGCATAATAGGTGAACTGAGTTGGTATCCGAGGTTCTGGAGAGAAAATTGAATGAAGAAGAAGAAGAAGAAGAAGAAGAAGAAGAAGAAGAAGAAGAAGAAGAAGAAGAAGAAGAAGAAGAAAGAAGAAGAAAGAAGAAGAAGAAGAAGACTCATACCGAGGAGCCGAATCGAGGTATAACCATGCACACGGTTGTTCTTGCTGCTTCTTATAATATGGGATTTTGTGGAGTGGTGAAAGAAGATGTAATGATTGGGGTTGGTCCTGCGAGTCATCACCGGGGTCATCGCCCAGCATGGGACAAAGAACTCATTAATGTTGTTTATATAATCTATCAGGGATGCTTGTTTATGGATTTACCCATTCGTGACAGGAATAATTTAAAGCCTAATTTGATCATGCAGCTTTTATTTCATTTCATTCATTTCATTTCGTTTATTTTCCATTTCCAACATAATATAAATAGAATACAAAGTATGCATCGTACAAGGTAAAAAATGAAACTTGACAGTGCATGGATTCGTAAATAGTTCCCATGTACAAGAGCCTGAAAAAAAAGGTTGGTAATGGAGGGGACTGCTGAAAAGCCGAGCTTGTAGATTGCAGCCCCCTATAACTTACGAGTTGTAAAAATAGTTAAACAATAAAAATAAAAAAAGAATTAGACACAAACTAGTACAAACAGCGGATATACATAACATAAAGTGATAAGGAAAATGAAGGAAAGGAGAAGAGAAACGAGAGAGAAAGAGATAGAAGGAGAGGGGGGGGGGGGAAGAGAGGGGGGGGGGAGAAAAGGGGGAGAGAGAGTGGAGGACTCCTGCCTAACAGCCCACACGGGCCGACCGGAAAACGAATATCATATTATGTTAAGTAAAATGAAATTGAATGAGGGGTGATGAGTCTAAAGGGTCGGTGCATTGTACTTGCGAAGAAGGGACTTTTTTAATTTGAATTTAAAAGAATTTAAACTAATGGCATTTTTTATGCTATCCTCGAGAGTAGCCCAGAACTTCGGGCCTGTATACGTGAATATGGATTGTGAGAGTATAGTTCTTGGTAAGGGCGGGTGGAATTCGTCAGATTGGCGTGTGGGGTATTTGTGTATAGTTTTATTTTTGTTGAATATTAGATCGAAAACTGGAGGTAACAAATTATTATTTAACTGCAGGGTACATAAACTGACCAAGATTATAAAGATATAAATCATTTATCTTCAAGATATTATTTTCGATAAACAAAACATCGGTGTGAGACATCCATGAAGTGTTGCAGATAACACGCATAGCTTTCTTCTGTATAATAGTACCTATTGAGATGATGATCATGTGTATTTCCCAAAATAATAAGGCCATAAGTTAGGTAGGGTAAAATCAATGTTGAATATAGCATTAAAAGGAAGGAGATTGGGAGAAAAATTTGATCTTATTTATAATGCCTATATTTCGAGAAATTATTGTTCGGTAAATGCTATCAATATGAACATTCCAAGACAATTTATGATCTATCATCAGACCTAGAAATCTATATGAGTCACTGTTTCTAAGTTGGTATTCTCTAGTTTAATATTATGTGGTAGTTTATCTGTAGAATTGCTGAAGAGCATACATTTATTCTTCAAATTGGCAACACCAACATTCTTATTTTATTGCTACGTACATTTTTCTTATAAAACGTCATGTATCTGAATTGAATATAAATTGACAGAAATTATGATGAGAAGTCAAAAAGTTGCCAATTTGCAAGGGAAAATGGTGATTTTTAAACTTTCTATCACAATGCCAATTTAAGGATTTTAATATGCTTAGGCCTATTTTCCTTTGTAAAAATTTCAGCATCAAACAATGAATATTGACGCAACAAAAATGGGCACAGTTTGTGTAGAATTTTTTGCTCTTTCTGTTCATGTATTTGGTATGATTTTTAGGGCTTTGCATAAAAAGATATTAGGCCAAACCACAAAATGTGGACCTCTGTCACAAATGGGTTAATAGTGTGGGGTACGTCAGAATAATAGAGGGTCTATGTAATTTTAGAATTTGAGCTTAATCCATGCTTAGATCAAAGGGTAACAAAGGGTAGTAAGCCTAAAAATACAATAATGGATAATCTCAGAAAATGGGGGCAATATTTGTAGTCAGGAAGTGGGGGCAAAGGGAATAAACAAAAGATCGAGTTGACACATATTACATAACAGTAGTTATGTCACAGAGGCACCAGCTATAACTTTGTGAGCAGCTGATTTTTAAAAAAAAAATCAAACTAGAAACATGTGTATGAGTACTTGTGTATTTGTAGGCCTACTAAAAAACCCTGAAACCAACCATATTAAATTCGGAATGAAAAATTGTCAGCTTTTGGAAAGTTATACTTGTATGTAGATTTCATGCATACTTGACCCGATATTTTTCTGAATGTTCTAATCAGTTTATTTTACTTAAATAAAATTAAATTGATTGCGTTAAGTAACTTTAAAAATAGTAGGTTACGACAGAGTGGATACTTAACGAGTGGATTAAAATCCACTCTGGTAAACGAGTATTTCCGCCCTCATTGAACATTTTGTCCACAACCCCTGCGCATGCGTGATCGATTAACCAGACTGGCGCGCGATTTGTCCCTATAGTGACGTGACGCGTGTACATGCCAAACAAGACTTTGCATTACTGCTGCTAGCTGGCTGTGGTGGTGAAATGTGAAGTAAAATCATGTCAAGTTCGGAAGTTAGAGTGAAGCTAAATCCGTCATTCGATGATTGGTACGGAGCTAGAGCTGTTGTTGAGGAGGAGCTTAAAGCTATCGCTAAAGCTTTAGAAAGAATAAGAATTTCAAGTCAACTTCAAGATGCATTCACCGGGCACATATTGGCTGTCCACCATGGCCGTCAGTGGTACGAGGCATGTCCTCCCGCACAGGGACCCGGGCTATCAGGCGGAGGGCTGGAGAAAGAATCCCCTACGATCATCCATACTCCGTCATTCGATGATTGGTACGGAGCTAGAGCTGTTGTTGAGGAGGAGCTTAAAGCTATCGCTAAAGCTTTAGAAAGAATAAGAATTTCAAGTCAACTTCAAGATGCATTCACCGGGCACATATTGGCTGTCCACCATGGCCGTCAGTGGTACGAGGCATGTCCTCCCGCACAGGGACCCGGGCTATCAGGCGGAGGGCTGGAGAAAGAATCCCCTACGATCAGCCATACTCCAGCTGCTGCAGTCCACACCAGCTGCACCCCGATGAAACAAGAGACTACCGTCAGTTGTGTGTCAACATTCACACAAACGACAGACATGACCATGATGACAGACATGAATGGGTAAGGCACACTCACCAGGTTCAGCTTCGGGGGCGGGGGGGGGGGGGGGGGGGGGGAAGGCACTGGATCTCAGAAAGTGGTAGGAATGTGCCGCGAGCGAGACCAAAAACGGGGCTTTGGAACAGGCTTCGAAACCATAAATGTTTGTGAAAGGCAGTGTATACAGCCACACGCGTGTGTCTTTACCTTAGGGCCATACGCGTGTGGTTGTATCCACAGAATCGACATGAGAATACAGCCACACTGAACTGAATTCCCACTTTTACTCTGCCCCGCTATGTACAGCGATCGCTAGTGTGTATGTATGCACTGCACAAGCGATGTGTATTCATGCGATGGTAGGCCTATGTGTTGCGACTCGCAAAACTTGTATCGTCACGAAGGTTTTATGTCTTGATTTTACTTATTATACAAACAATATTTTCACTTCATTCTCACCTGGTCAGCAAGCAGGTGACAATATAGTACAATATTGTTTGTATTTCAGTGAATTTCAAGAGATAAAACCTTCGTGACGATCCATGTTTTGGGGTTTTGCTTGGGGATTTGGCATCACAGACACATCGCTTGTGCAGTGCATAGCGATAGCTGTAGTGGCGCAGAGTATAAGTGGGAATTCAGTTCATTGTGGCATGTGTATTGCTCATCGTTTTGAAGCAGATTCGTTTATTAGAAAGTATGCACATGGATATGAAAGTGCATTAGTGCAGGCCTTGCTTAGGCCATACTCTTGATGTGTTAGATCGGTTTCAAAAAGTCCAAAATTAATTCGGACAGATGTTGTTTGGCCTAAAACTGTAAAGTTGTTAATAATGGAATTTGCTCTTTTTTAGCAGTCCTAATAGGCCATGAACTGTAGTGAGTGGGCATGTATCTGGATTAAATAAACAAAAAATTGAGCAGGTGAGAGAAAGGAAATTATGAAACATGAATCAGTTTTAATTGGACTCTATTTTATCCATTTGTATCATTGTCATAGACTTCAAATGAATGCACAGGATGAAAGGAAATTATGAAACATGAATCAGTTTTAATTGGACTCTATTTTATCCATTTGTGTCATTGTCATAGACTTCAAATGAATGCACAGGATGAAGTAGATGACAACAATGATGACATTAGTGAGACCTCTGTTCCTTCGTCATTGACCTGCTGTGTAGAAGATGAAGAATCTCAAGCAGATGTTAACAGGACTATGGAGAAACCATCCATTGAAAAAGGTACTTGTAATTTAAAAGGCAAGACAATCAAGAGATTTTTCCTATAGCTTGTGGTATGCAATCTAGAGAAAAAAAAAATCTTTCGTTTGTCAGGTCAGGGGAGGAATTTTCTTTCAGATTCTAAAAGGTACATTCACATGTTTGAAAAAAAGGTTATCAATTTCCAAATATTTAAAAAATTATACGTTCTAAATTTTTCAAATATTTTTTTTCAGATTTTTTGAGCAAAGAAATTCTTGTAGCCTTCAGAACCATTCTTCGGATGATGTTTGAAGGTTTGCATGGTGGTACGGATAATCGTAGAAAGGGTTAACAGTTCACCATGTGGTAAGTCCTAAAGGACTATAGATAAAGTGGATAGAGATGGAGGTGAAATGGAGAGGCGAGAAAGCAGGAAAGTTGGAGGGTAGAGTATCTTTCTTGAAACTGGGTGAAGTCCTGAAAAGGACTGTAAACCAGAGGAGGTGGGAGGATTGAGTTGGCGAAGAGATGAGGAGACTTGGCTTGAGTCAGGGAGAGGTGAGAAGACTTGAGGCGGACGGAGAAGGTGAGAAGACTTAGCGTTCCGGGCAGCTTGACTGTCCGTCTTCAGGAGTGAGTATTCGCTAGGCGTGCTGGGGTACTTGTGGCGGACATGCGGATGTGATCCAACAAGATTTATTACCTTATGAGTTTGAAGTCTACATGTATGTGTTTGAGGTGTATTTTTGTGCTCCAACAAGATTTATTACTCTTATGAGTTTGAAGTCTACATGTATGTGTTTGAGGTGTATTTTTGTGATCCAACTAGATTTATTACTCTTATGAGTTTGAAGTCTACATGTATGTGTTTGAGGTGTATTTTTGTGATCCAACTAGATTTATTACTCTTATGAGTTTGAAGTCTACATGTATGTGTTTGAGGTTTATTTTTGTGATCCAACAAGATTTATTACTCTAATGAGTTTGAAGTCTACATGTATGTGTTTGAGGTGTATTTTTGTGATCCAACAAGATTTATTACTCTTATGAGTTTGAAGTCTACATGTATGTGTTTGAGCTGTATTTTTGTGATCCAACAAGATTTATTACTCTTATGAGTTTGAAGTCTACATGTATGTGTTTGAGGTGTATTTTTGTGATCCAACAAGATTTATTACTCTTATGAGTTTGAAGTCTACATGTATGTGTTTGAGGTGTATTTTTGTGATCCAACTAGATTTATTACTCTTATGAGTTTGAAGTCTTCATGTACATGTATGTGTTTGAGCTGTATTTTTGTGATCCAACAAGATTTATTACTCTTATGAGTTTGAAGTCTTCATGTACATGTATGTGTTTGAGCTGTATTTTTGTGATCCAACAAGATTTATTACTCTTATGAGTTTGAAGTCTGCATGTATGTGTTTGAGCTGTATTTTTGTGATCCAACTAGATTTATTACTCTTATGAGTTTGAAGTCTACATGTATGTGTTTGAGCTGTATTTTTGTGATCCAACAAGATTTATTACTCTTATGAGTTTGAAGTCTGCATGTATGTGTTTGAGCTGTATTTTTGTGATCCAACTAGATTTATTACTCTTATGAGTTTGAAGTCTACATGTATGTGTTTGAGGTGCATTTTTGTGATCCAACAAGATTTATTACTCTTATGAGTTTGAAGTCTACATGTATGTGTTTGAGGTGTATATTTGTGATCCAACAAGATTTATTACTCTTATGAGTTTGAAGTCTGCATGTATGTGTTTGAGCTGTATTTTTGTGATCCAACTAGATTTATTACTCTTATGAGTTTGAAGTCTACATGTATGTGTTTGAGGTGCATTTTTGTGATCCAACAAGATTTATTACTCTTATGAGTTTGAAGTCTACATGTATGTGTTTGAGGTGTATTTTTGTGATCCAACAAGATTTATTACTCTTATGAGTTTGAAGTCTTCATGTACATGTATGTGTTTGAGCTGTATTTTTGTGATCCAACAAGATATTACTCTTATGAGTTTGAAGTCTGCATGTATGTGTTTGAGCTGTATTTTTGTGATCCAACAAGATTTATTACTCTTATGAGTTTGAAGTCTGCATGTATGTGTTTGAGCTGTATTTTTGTGATCCAACTAGATTTATTACTCTTATGAGTTTGAAGTCTACATGTATGTGTTTGAGCTGTATTTTTGTGATCCAACAAGATATATTACTCTTATGAGTTTGAAGTCTGCATGTATGTGTTTGAGGTGTATTTTTGTGATCCAACAAGATTTATTACTCTTATGAGTTTGAAGTCTACATGTATGTGTTTGAGCTGTATTTTTGTGATCCAACTAGATTTATTACTCTTATGAGTTTGAAGTCTACATGTATGTGTTTGAGCTGTATTTTGTGATCCAACAAGATTTATTACTCTTATGAGTTTGAAGTCTACATGTATGTGTTTGAGCTGTATTTTTGTGATCCAACAAGATTTATTTCTCTTATGAGTTTGAAGTCTACATGTATGTGTTTGAAGTGTATTTTTGTGATCCAACAAGATTTATTACTCTTATGAGTTTGAAGTCTACATGTATGTGTTTGAGCTATATTTTTGTGATCCAACGAGATTTACTTTTATGACTTTAAGGTCTACATATATGTGTTTGATCTGTATTTTTGTGATCCAACAAGATTTATTACACATTGAAATTTTCTTTAGGCTGACAGAAAATTTCAAGAGTATGTTCATAGATGTTGATTTAAAGATATCTTGCATTTATCTTTATTTACAGCTATAGATGTGGAAAGATTATGAAATTAAATTCTATTTTTTGACTAATAGAAAAAATTTTGAATTTGAATATCCATTTTTTGTCTCTTTTTTCAGTTGTTGGTACAGAGTTTATCAAGTTGGAAGTGTCAGAAGGAGTTCAGTTTCCAGATGTACTACTCAAACTTGAGGAAGACCATTGTGATGTTGATACGGATAGCAGTAAGGAAGAAACACCATCTCATGAAGAGGAATTACCGTCACAACATACATGTATTGAATCTGATGAGAAAGAACTCATTTCTACAGCTTATGCATTTGAATGAGAGTCCAGTTGGACGAATGGCAATTCATAAGCAGATAGAATTCACTAAAAGTTCGAAACCAGAAAACTATTTGAATAAATGCATTTTATACACGCAGTTCATATTTATTCATATATGTTAATGCTGTTTAGGAAGAACATGCAAAATGAGAGAAGAAAAAAGCACTGAAAGGAGAATTAAGCATCATTGCTTTTTGACAAAGAGGTCTGAGTGATGAGAGGACAGCCCATCATGCATGCTCAGTTCATCAGCAGATCTATGTTCGTTTGCGTGTAATGTTCTTAGCCAGCCTTTGAAAATAGCACAGGGTTAATAAAATCACAGTGTAAGCAGCCAGTTTTTCCCCTCATCCCATGTTACATGTAAGTGCTAAATACAGGACTTATTTAGTGATTTTAAAAGTAGAGAAAAGATAGTACATGATTAAAAACCCTGTACTGAGGAATGTATGGTGTAAAAGGTCTACTTTTGCTTTAAAAGTACATGCACATTCCCTGATTTTTATTAAACTTCATGCAGTATCTACATCTGAATTTGATTCTCTCATAAATTATATTCTCTTTCTTGACAGATGAGGAGTCTTATTTGGAGAGGACAAATACAGTTACAGATCAATGTATCAAACATGAGATAGATTCCCAAGGTCATTGTGATTTTGATATGGCTGGTAGTAGCAGTGAGGCAACGTCTCATCAAGAACCTGTGGAAGAGATTCCACTTGATAGAGCAGGTGAGAAAATATACAAGAAATCGTTCAATTTTGTAAGATTTGCACGTTAAAGACCTCACTGCACTATTCGTATAAGAGTAGGGGGAAACCCGGGTGTATGTGGTCCACCTGCACACCCCCAATCAGTGATATCGAGAGGAGAGACCTCAGGGTTACAGTGATTCAATTCGCTTTTCCCTTCCCAGGCACAGGTGACGCCAAACCAATAATAATAAAAATAATAATAATTATCTCGTGCATGTCACATATAGGGTGAAATGGGACATTTTCGCACTATCAGGAAAGATTCCTTGTAACTTTTAAAATATTTTGTCAAGCTAGGTCATAATCATAATATATGTACTATAGATACTGAAATTTAAAATGAAGTATCTAGTGGTACCTCTGCATTATGCAATTTCGTGTAATTAATGATTTTTTTAAACCCTTAATTTTGGGGTGACATAGGACACCCCAAGGTGCTATGGCACATCAAGAGAGGTGAAATGGGACAGATGGGGTGAAATGGGACAACCACAAAAGAATTAGTAAAATTCTTGCAAAGTAGATTGATGATAAAACAAAACACCTTTTAATGAAGATATAAGACAAAAAAGGGAATAATTTGTAAAGGAGGTCCTTTAAGCATGCTAAGAGCTCAATTAACAGTCATTTTGTTGAAAGAATATAACCGTAGAATGTTTTGAAGTTTCCATTCTATTCATTTGTAACAATATGTGCAAACACTATCTTAGTTAACTAAAGTCTACCTTTTCTCTCCCTGAAAGTTCCTTTTTATTAGTAACAGGTACACGTAATTCTGGTATTTGAATGTAAGATATCATCCAACATTAAACTGAAGCTTTCCATTGGTAAGATCTATGAGAAAAATTGAAAGTTTGAAATTATGAAAACATAGTTACCACTGTCGACTAGATCTATTACATGTGTACGAAAAAAATAACAATGTGAATGATTTGAAACTTTTCATCCATGAAAATTAAACATGAAATGCTTCATAAAATGAGCATACAATTGGTCATATCGTGCGTTTAATCTAACACTGTTTTTTGAAGAACTCAAACAATGCTAAAACATTTGTTTAAAGAATACTAAAAATATGATAGCAGTGAAACTCAGTTACCTACCAATCCTCTCATAAAACATGTTAAATTACTGTTTCCAGATGTACTACTCAAACTTGCGGAAGACCATTGTGATGTTGATACGGATAGCAGTAAGGAAGAAACACCATCTCATGAAGAGGAATTACCATCACAACATATTGAATCTGGTGAGAAAGAACTCATTTCTACAGCTTATGTATTTGAATGAGATTCCAGTTGGACGAATGGCAATTCATAAGCAGATAGAATTGACTAGAAGTCCAAAACCAGAAAACTGTTTGAATAAATGTATTTTATACATACAAGAGTTCACATTTATTCATATATGTTAATGCTGTTTAGGAAGAATATGCAAAATGAGAGAAGAAAAAAAGCACTGAAAGGAGAATTGGACATCATTACTTTTTGACAAAGAGGTCTGAGTGATGAGAGGACAGCCCATCATGCATGCTCAGTTCATCAGCAGATCTATGTTCGCTTGCGTGTAATGTTCTTAGCCAGCCTTTGAAAATAGCACAGGGTTAGTAAAATCACAGTGTAAGCAACCAGTTTTTCCCCTCATCCCATGTTACATGTAAGTGCTTAATACAGGACTTATTTAGTGATTTTAAAAGTAAAGAAAAGATAGTACATGATTAAAAACCCTGTACTGAGGAATGTATGGTGTAAAAGGCCTACTTTTGCTTTAAAAGTACATGCACATTGCCTGATTTTTATTAAACTTCATGTAATATCTACATCTGAATTTGATTCTCTCATAAATTATATTCTCTTTCTTGACAGATGAGGAGTCTTATTTGGAGAGGACAAATACAGTTACAGATCAATGTATCAAACATGAGTTAGAATCCCAAGGTCATTGTGATTTTGATATGGCTGGTAGTAGCAGTGAGGCAACATCTTATCAAGAACCTGTGGAAGAGATTCCGCTTGATAGAGCAGGTGAGAAAATATACAAGAAATCGTTCAATTTTGTAAGATTTGCACGTTAAAGACCCCACTGCACTATTCGTATAAGAGTAGGGGGAAACCCCGGTGTATGTGGTCCACCTGCACACCCCCAATCAGTGATATCGAGAGGAGAGACCTCAGGGTTACAGTGATTCAATTCGCTTTTCCCCTCCCAGGCACAGGTGACGCCAAACCAATAATAATAAAAATAATAATAATTATCTCGTGCATGTCACATATAGGGTGAAATGGGACATTTTCGCACTATCAGGAAAGATTCCTTGTAACTTTTAAAATATTTTGTCAAGCTAGGTCATAATAATAATATATGTACTATAGATACTGAAGTTTATAATGAAGTATCTAGTGGTACCTCTATATTATGCAATTTCGTGTAATTAATGATTTTTTAAACCCTTAATTTTGGGGTAACATAGGACACCCCAAGGAGCAATGGCACATCAAGAGAGGTGAAATGGGACAGATGGGGTGAAATGGGACAACCACAAAAGAATCAGTAAAATTCTTGCAAAGTAGTTTGATGATAAAACAAAACGCCTTTTAATGAAGATATAAAACAAAAAAGGGAATAATTTGTAAAGGAGGTCCTTTAAGCATGCTAAGAGCTCAATTAACAATCATTTTGTTGAAAGAATATAATCGTAGAATGTTTTGAAGTTTCCACTCTATTCATTTGTAACAATATGTGCAAACACTATCTTAGTTAACTAAAGTCTACCTTTTCTCTCCCTGAAAGTTCCTTTTTATTTGTAACAGGTACACATAATTCTGGTATTTAAATGTAAGATATCATCTAACATTAAACTGAAGCTTTCCATCAGCAAGATCTATGAGAAAAATTGAAAGTTTGAAATTATGAAAACATAGTTACCACTGTCTACTAGATCTATTATATGTGTACGAAAAAAACAACAACAATGTGAATGATTTGAAACTTTTCATCCATGAAAATTAAACATGAAATGCTTCATAAAATGAGCATACAGTTGGTCATATCATGCGTTTAATCTAACACCGTTTTTTGAAGAACTCAAACAATGCTAAAACATTTGTTTCAAGAATACTCAAAATATGATAGCAGTGAAACTCTGTTACCTACCAATCACCTCATAAAACATGTTAAATTACTGTTTCCAGATGTACTACTCAAACTTGAGGAAGACCATTGTGATGTTGATACGGATAGCAGTAAGGAAGAAACACCATCTCATGAAGAGGAATTACCATCACAACATATTGAATCTGGTGAGAAAGAACTCATTTCTACAGCTTATGTATTTGAATGAGATTCCAGTTGGACGAATGGCAATTCATAAGCAGATAGAATTGACTAGAAGTCCTAAACCAGAAATCTATTTGAATAAATGCATTTTATCTACTTTTGCTTTAAAAGTACATGCACATTGCCTGATTTTTATTAAACTTCATGCAATATCTACATCTGAATTTGATTCTCCCATAAATTATATTCTCTTTCTTGACAGATGAGGAGTCTTATTTGGAGAGGACAAATACAGTTACAGATCAATGTATCAAACATGAGATAGATTCCCAAGGTCATTGTGATTTTGATATGGCTGGTAGTAGCAGTGAGGCAACGTCTCATCAAGAACCTGTGGAAGAGACTCCACTGGATAGAGCAGGTGAGAAAAAATACAATAAATTGTTTAATTTTTCTGAGATTATCTTGTGCATGTCACATACAAAGTACATTGAAGAAAAAAAAAAAAAGAAGAAGATTGTTTAAAGTTAAAGTTTAGGAATCTCATGGCAGAATACTGTATAGAATAAAGCCAAGTCATAGATAAATAACTGAAAGAAGAACATTATGTTTTGCCAAAGGGCTTTAACATATATTTTGAAGCTTTTAACATGATTTTGGGGGAAAACAACTAGAATTTATGATGCCAAATATTAGGAAATTTATCAGAATCAAAGGAAAAATCAGACACAAGCTGTATTAAGTGTTTTTCTATCTTTTATTTAAGAAAAACTGTTAGAAGATGAATTAAAAGAAATCCCACCAATAAATGTACATGTATGTATTAATTTTTTTTAATAAAGCAAAGGTGTATCTCCCATTTACCATCATTAATTCAGGACAAGGTCTTCACCGAGGGCTGAATCATTGATCCTGTATTATAAACTGTCGAACTTCCAAACTTGGCCTTTGAGTTTCGTTCGGTTCTGTTCGGACGTGCCATGTTCGGCGAATTTCCGCTCGGTTTGGTGGTTCGGTGGTTCGGTAACAGCCCAAGTTGAGCCCATTCCGATTGCTATATGGTGTTGCGTTCTCAAATTATTAGAGCACTTTAAATGTAACTAATCATTAAATTCTTTAAATAAGCAATGCAGTGATTAATATATAATTACTATTTCTGTGTTCAAATTGGCAATTTCTTATTCAATTTTACAATTATATTTCATTTTGGTTTATGTTATATCCATATTTATTTTTTTCAAGCTATGTAAACGTGGAAAAAGATAATTTGTGTTGCCAATTTGAGGATTGAAGCTGATTAATTTACACCTCAAGGAAGCTCTGTACTGCTATGGGTTAATACGCTTAATAAATTAAATTCCATTTGATGTTAATTTTAGAGCTGAATGCAATATTTTTTTTCCATAATATTTTGGACTGACTTTGCGGCCCACCTGAGAAAGCTTCCGGTTGAGAAGCGCTGTCCTAAATGATACCAAGTGATATAGCTCTCCTGATTTCGCACACAGCTTCAGTTGGTTTTAAGAGTAAAACTGAACAAGCAAAAAACCTGAAAACTTCATCAAAATTGCATGTAAAAAAAAAAACAACTTAAGGCATTCAGACAAATAATTTTTTTTTTTTTCATGCCTCTGCCCACTATAGTTGGAGCTGGAGGCATTAGATTTTCGGGTCGTCTGTCCGTCTGTACGTCTGTCCCGTTTTCGTTCTTGCGATAACTACACAACATGTGACGGATCAACTTCAAACTTGGCTCATATATGCATATTGGAGGGACAATGATCTGATGAGATTTTGGAGTCTCAAGGTCAAAGGTCATAGAGGTCATGTACATAGGAATGGTTCATTCTCGCGATAACTCAATAACCATTTGACGGATCAACTTCAAACCCTGGCTCATGTATGCATGTGGAAGGAACAATTACTTGATGAGATTTTGGAGTCTCAAGGTCAAAGGTCATAGAGGTCATTATATGCATGAAACCTGCTTTTTTATTGCGATAAATGAACAACTCTGTGATGGTTCAACTTCAAACTTGGCTCATGTAAGCATATGGAAAGGGTAATGGTGTCAGAGTTGGGGGTCACAAGGTCAAAGTTCAAGTTCAAAGATTTCATTGTAGAAGTGATAATAAATCAAAATGAATGTGCCATATATTTCCGATTCAGCAATGGCAGAGGCATAAATTTCAGCCATGCGCGTTTTAGGATTCATCTAGTTTTTTTTTATAGGGAACTCTGCTTATCAAATGACAAACTTTTTTTATCTAGAAGAACACTCTAAAATAAAAAAAACCTTGATTTATTGCTGAGAAAGGCTGTTTTTTTTCCATGCATTTTCATTTGATAAACAGGGTGTTTCTTGATAAACTTTGTTAAAGGGAAAGTCAGCCCTAGAAGTTTCAGTATTTCAATAAAAGGAGATAAATTTGAGCAGCATTTTAAAAAAGAAATGAGCAAAATTGGTAAAAGAGTAAGAAAATTACACTCATTTACATTTTCTAGTAAATTACTTTCAGCTCTGCAAATTGGCAACACTGATGACATCATATGCTAGCAGGTCTCCATTCACTTTATACATGAAATTTCACATTTTCTCAAATTTCTTCAAGTTACACATTTTCTTACCCCATAGTCAAAGTATGTTATGTAAAGAACAATTCTTCTAGGGTGGACTTACCCTTTAATAGTGATAAACTGGGCCCATGTGAATTGTTGGGCATATGGTGTGCCAGACATAGACATGCCTGGTTCATAAAATGATACCTCATTTAGGTAACAGTACGTGGATCTCTATCAAGTAATGACAAAGACATAAAAGAAGTGAACATGATAATTAACTAAAATTGAATCAAACAATATTGAAATTGAGCTTGAACGTTTATTCATCTTTCTTCACAGATGGAACAAACCATGCAAGTTCTTCCCTAAATTGTGATGTGCTCAGTGAGGATGTAGTCTCTGCAGATCAATGCCTTACAGGTTTGAACAGCTACAAGAAAGTTCAGAAGAATTCTGGCTCTGATTGTAAAATGAAATTTCATTGTTCAGATGCAACCAAACAAAACCTGAAAACTCATGAGAATGTACATATAGAAGAGAGACCATATGAGTGTTCTCTTTGTGGCAAAAGATTTCTACGCTCACATCATCTGAAAAGTCACACGAGGACCCATACTGGAGAGAAGCCTTATAGTTGTGATATCTGTGATTATAGGTGTTCTCAGAAAGGAAGTCTTACAATACATATGAGAGTACACACTAGGGAGAAGCAGTATGAGTGTTCTCTTTGTGGCAAAAGATTTTTATGCCAAAATAATCTGAAAATTCACATGAGGACCCATACTGGAGAGAAGCCTTATAGTTGTGATATCTGTGATTTTAGGTGTTCTCAGAAAGGAAATCTTACAATACATATGAGATTACACACTGGAGAGAAGCCTTATATGTGTTCTCTTTGTGGCAAAAGATTTCGATGCAGTGATCATCTGAAAAGTCACTTGAGGACCCATAGTGGAGAGAAGCCTTATAGTTGTGATATCTGTGATTATAGGTGTTCTCAGAAAAGAAGTCTTACAATACATATGAGAGTACACACTATAGAGAAGCAGTATGAGTGTTCTCTTTGTGGCAAAAGATTTTTATGCCAAAGTAATCTGAAAGTTCACATGAGGACCCATACTGGAGAGAAGCCTTATAGTTGTGATATCTGTGATTTTAGGTGTTCTCAGAAAGGAAAACTTACAATACATATGAGATTACACACTGGAGAGAAGCCTTATATGTGTTCTCTTTGTGGCAAAAGATTTCGATGCAGTTATCATCTGAAAAGCCACATGAGGACCCATAGTGGAGAGAAGCCTTATAGTTGTGATATCTGTGATTATAGGTGTTCTCATAAAGGAAGTCTTACAATACATATGAGAGTACACACTGGAGAGAAGACTGAAATGTGTTCTATTTGTGGCAAAAGATTTTCAGATTTAGGGAAGCTGAAAATTCATATGATGACGCATAGTGGAGAGAAGCAGTACGAGTGTTCTCTTTGTGGCAAAAGATTTTTACGCTCAGGTCATCTGAAAGTTCATATGATGACCCATAGTGGCGAGAAGCCTTTTAGTTGTGATATCTGTGATGATAGGTTTTCTCGGAAAGAACGTCTTGCTGATCACATGAAAATACATACTGGAGAGAAGCCATATGAGTGTTCTCTTTGTGGCAAAAGATTTTCATACCAAACTAGTCTGAAAATTCATATGAGGACCCATAGTGGAGAGAAGCCATATGAGTGTTCTCTTTGTGGCAAAAGATTTGTACGCTCATGTTATCTGAAAGTTCATAAGAGGACCCATAGTGGCGAGAAGCCTTATAGTTGTGATATCTGTGATTATAGGTGTTCTCGGAAAGGACATCTTACCGACCATATGAGAATACACACTGGAGAGAAGCCTCATATGTGTTCTCTTTGTGGCAAAAGATTTTCATACCCAAGTGTTCTGAAAATTCATATGAGTACCCATAGTGGAGAGAAGCCATATGAGTGTTCTCTTTGTGGCAAAAGATATCAACATTCAAAGAGTCTGAAAATTCATATGAGTATCCATAATGGAGAGAAGCCTTAAAGTTGTGATATCTGTGATTATAGACCAATTTCACGGCCGGTTTATGTATTTGGCCCTCTATTGGTGACGCCATTGCTGCTGTGGGCAAGCGCGCTGACCGCGATTGGCTTTGTGTACAAAATGAATGTAAGATATGAGATATGCCCCGATATTGTTCCATTTACTTTATTCTAGATCAATAAAATAAAGCATGGATACATGGGTAGATGAGGTAAGACAATGGTCATATCTGACGGATGAAAGTATGATGTATTTTTGTAATTTCGATGGTTTTTCAACTTAGTTTTGTCAGTAAAAGTTCGATTGCAGCATAGAAGCCGTAGTAAACGGGAGCCCTAAATCTTACCCTGTTTACAAAGTCAAGTTTTCACTCATTAAATTTTACGCCAAAGTACAAAATGATAATGTTTCTTGACTTAAAAGTCCCTTCTGTTGATGTTTTTACCCACTGGCGACGAATTCCTTCACATTGCTTACGGAAACCTGTGTAGGGAGTACGGCTTCTCACACAAACAGGCTTCATGAGTCAAAAGCGAGTGAATTTCGCACTCAGTTAGCTTCCATTTTTTAAACTTTCTCTAATCCTTGTGGCATTTGAGCTCCGCACAGCTGCGACCTGAACTTCCCTGATAATTTCTCATTGCAAATATTAAAATGAATCTGCATATACTGGTCAAAATGGACAAAAAATCGAACGAATGTACACTCCCCTCCAAAAGTTTGGGAACACCTGCATTCAGTGTGTGTTTTTCTAAACTTGGTAGACTTTACTGAAATTCAGGCTCATAGCACAGCTGTATTTTTGTTCTAAAATGAAGACTGTATACCAGTGTACATTTTCTCATTGATTCAAACAAATTTAAAGCTCTTAATAGACATACAGCTGCCAAAAATGGCAGGCTACCAGTCAAGATGGCATTCTCTCAAAAGTGCTCACTTGTTTTATTACGTGTAGTAATTCAGAGCTTTTTACACTTATACCAGTGCACCTTCGTTCATTTTGCCTTTTCACTTTCTTGGCCTAGTCAGGAGTCAGACGCAAAAATAAAATAAAACAATACTCAATGTTTCACTTGTACAGAAAACTTAGTTTTTATTGTAATTCAATAAACATAATATACAATAAATAATATTTTTTTAATAAACATGATAACATTTAAAAGGGCGTCATTTTTCTTCTTGATCATGGAAACTCATTATTGTGAACAACTTCAGTTGTTTTTGTGATACTGTAACAAACAAAATAAAATCTTAAATGAATATAACTTGGCGCATGTCTTTGTTTTTTTCATAGTATTCCAATGAGACTGCCTTCTCATCAAATAATCCTCCTTTGACAGCAATAACAGCACGGCACACTCTTGGCATCCTGTTGGCCAAGTTGTTGAGGGAGTCACTGGAAATACCCTGCCATGCCATCTGTAGAATCTCCCACAGATGAGTCTCACTTGTTGGGCAAATTTCTTGAACCTTCCTGTCTAGTTCTTCCCAAAGCAGCTCAATGGGGTTCAGATCTAGGGACTGGGGCGGCCAATCCATGATTTCCAGGACTTGCTTCTCTTCTTTTTTTCTTGAAGTAGTCTTTACATAGTCTTGACGAGTGTTTGGGGTCATTGTTCTGCTGGAAAACAAACCCTTCTCCGATCAGGCGTTTCCTCGAAGGCATGGCCTTCCACTGTAGGATGGAATGATAGACGTGCTGGTTGAGGATAACCTCTACTCTGTGCAAGCTGCCAACCTTTCCTGCACCAAAGCAACCCCAAGCCATGACATTTCCGCCACCATGTTTCACAGTTGGCTTGATGCACTGTGGTAGGATCTTTTCTCCCTTTCGCCGTCTCACATAGGTACGTCTCTTGCTGCTAAACACCTTGAACTTTGACTTGTCTCTATGTGTAATGGCGAAACGTAGAAAAGATGCTACCACAGTGCATCAAGCCAACTGTGAAACATGGTGGTGAAATGTCATGGTTTGGGGTTGCTTTGGTGCAGGAAAAGTTGGCAGCTTACACAGAGTAGAGGGTATCGTCAACCAGTACGTCTATCATTCCATCCTACAGTGGAAGGCCATCCCTTCGGGGAAACGCCTGATCGGAGAAGGGTTTGTTTTCCAGCAGAACAATGACCCCAAACACTCGTCAAGACTATGCAAAGACTACTTGAAGAAAAAAGAAGAGAAACAAGTCCTGGAAATCATGGATTGGCCGCCCCAGTCCCTAGATCTCAACCCCATTGAGCTGCTTTGGGAAGAACTAGACAGGAAGGTTCGAAAAATTTGCCCAACAAGTGAGACTCATCTGTGGGAGATTCTACAGATGGCATGGCAGGGTATTTCCAGTGACTCCCTCAACAACTTGGCCAACAGGATGCCAAGAGTGTGCCGTGCTGTTTATGCTGTCAAAGGAGGATTCTTTCATGAGAAGGCGGTCTAATTGGAACACTATGAAAAACAAAGACATGCGCAAAGTTATATTCATTTAAGATTTTATTTTGTTTGTTACAGTATCACAAAAACAACTGAAGTTGTTCACAATAATGAGTTTCCATGATCAAGAAGAAAAATGACGCCCTTTTAAATGTTATCGTGTTTATTAAAAAAATATTATTTATTGTATATTATGTTTATTGAATTACAATAAAAACTAAGTTTTCTCTACAAGTGAAACATTGAGTATTGTTTTATTTTATTTTTGTGACTGACTTCTGACTAGGCCAAAGTGAAAAGGCAAAATGAATGAAGGTGCACTGGTATAAGTGTGAAAAGCTCTGAATAACTACATGAATAAAAGAAATTAGCATTTTGGCGAGAATGCCATTTTGACTGGTAGCCTGCCATTTTTGGCAGCTGTATGTCTATTAAGAGCTTTAAATTTGTTTGAATCAATGAGAAAATGTACACTGGTGTACAGTCTTCACTTTAATACAAAAATACAGCTGTGCTATGAGCCTGAATTTCAGTAAAGTCTACCAAGTTTAGAAAAACACACACTGAATGCAGGTGTTCCCAAACTTTTGGAGGGGAGTGTACATAACGCGCTATTGACTTGTGTACTATAAAAGTTGGAGCGCCCACCCCAGTATGTCGAACTGTGTCGAACAGTCTGCTGCCCTCTTGCGTTGTGAAATTGGTCTATAGGTGTTCTCGAAAAGGAATACTTAAAGTACATATTAGAGTAGACATTGGAGAAAAAGAGAAGCCACATGGATGTTTTCTTTGTGGCAAGAGATTTATGGGACCAGTTTTCTGAAATTAGTCCTGATCTTGATAATTGTGGGTAATACAAATTTCTATGCACTACACTTTGTAAGCTTTCATAATTTTTCAAATTTATTCTGTTTTGAAAATTAGGGTTTATCATGAAATATTTTTACTTATAGGCAAACATTAACATAGCAAAAATTATTATTGTCATTATTATTATCATTATTATCATCATCATTATTATTATTATCATTATTATCATTATTATTATTATTATTATTATTATTATTATCATCATTATTATAATTATTATCATCATTATTATTATTATTATTATTATTATTATTATTGTTATTATCATCATTATTATTATCATTATTGTCATTATTATTATTATTATTATTATAATTATTATTATTGTTATTATCATCATTATTATTATAATTATTATTATTATTGTCTCGCCCACCGGAGATGAAGGTGAGACTAAGGGATCCAAATGACGTCCGTCCGTCACAAATGTTAAAGTTTACCTGCCAGACTCTCTTATGATGCATAACTTGGCAACTGCTGGTCCAATGGCAACCAAACTTGGGTGGTAGATGCACTAGGGGTACCACCACGTTGCGGTGCTGTCGGAGGTCACATGGTGAGGTCAAAGGTCATTTGAGGTCACATTGTTTTAGAGTACCTGTAAGACCTTTTACATACGTTAAAGTTTACCTGCAAGACTCTCTTATGACACATAACTTGGTAACTGTTGGTCCAATAGCAACCAAACTTGGGTGATAGATGCACTAGGGTTAACATCATGTTGTGGTGCTGACAGAGGTCACATGGTGTGGTCAAAGGTTATTTGAGGTCAAGTTAGAGTTTACCTGCAAGACTCTCTTATTGCAAATAACTTTGCAGCCGTTGCTCCCTTACAAACGAAACTTGGGTCATAGATGCACTTGGGGGAGCTTCATGTTATAGTGGCATCGTATGTCACATGATAAGGTCAAAGGTCATTTTATTTGAAACATTAAAGTTTACCTGCATCATTGCTCTGTTTGTAGTAAGAGGTTTAGTAAGAAAGGGTATTTTGTTACACACATGATGATTCACAAAGGAGAGAAGCCCTTTAAGATTGATCACTGTAGTTACCAATGTTACACAAAACAAACTATTACAGATCACACCAAAATGCATACAGCAACATATAAGTGTTCATGCTGTGAAAAGATCTGTTACCTCAAAGAGGATATGGAAAGACACATGGAGAAGCCATTCAAATGTGACCACTGTAGTTCTAAGAATGAAAACCAATCAAATTATGAAGTTCACAGGAGAATAAAAGAAAAACCCTACAAATGTGGTCACTGTACTTACACATGTGCTACCAAACAACACCTGAAAACTCATGAGAATGTACATAGAGGAGAGAGACCATATGGGTGTTCTATTTGTGGCAAAAAAATTCTATGCCCAGATCATCTGAAAAATCATATAAGGACCCATAGTGGAGAGAAGCCTTATAGTTGTGATATCTGTGATTATAGGTGTTCTCAGAAAGGAAGTCTTAAAGTACATATGATAGTACACTCAGGAGAGAAGCCATATGAGTTTTCTTCATGGCAAAAGATTTTCATACCCAAGTGTTCTGAAAAATTATATGAGGACCCATAGTGGAGAAAAGCCATATGATTGTTCTCTTTGTGGCAAAAGATTTTCATGTACAAGTTATCTGAAAATTCATATGAGGACCCATAGTGGAGGGAAGCTAGGCGTTCTCAGAAAGGAAGACTTACAATACATATGAGAGTAAACTCAGGAGAGAGACTATATGAGTGTTCTCTTTGTGGCAAAAGATTTTCATATTTTCAGTCTGAAAATTCATATGTGGACACATAATGGAGAGAAGCCTTAAAGTTGTGATATCTGTGATTAAAAATGTAGGTGTCCTCGAAAAGGAAGTCTTAAAGTACATATGAGAATTCATACAGGAGAGAAGCCACATGGGTGTTTTCTTTGTGGCAAAGAGATTTATGGGATCTATCCAAAATATTTCATCGCCTCAAATGTCGTATATGGCGCAAGTTGATTTTTACATTCTCACAAAAAAATGACCCATGTTTAATCCAAGTGTAAATACATACCACATAAAAAAGGTACCAAATAATTCAGGAGAAAATATTCCTTCAAAATATATTTAATCATTTTACTTTTGTTACTTACTTTTTATTTTAATGATAGTTTCTTGAGTTGTTTTTCGTTTCTTTTTTTTGACTTACACGGTATATAGATAATTATGTAATGTGCAGTTACCTGTATTTTTTTTTAAACGGTTTTTAATAAAGAAACTTGTAATACAGAATTTTAGTATTTCAGATGGTCATTCATATGTGGATGGGTGTTGTGATTGTATGCGGTTTTTAATAAAGAAACTTGTAATACAGAATTTTAGTATTTCAGATGGTCATTAATATGTGGATGGGTGTTGTGATTGTATGTGGTTGATATGGGCTTGAACAGGGGTGATGTCACAAGGGGAAAGGGGGCGACCACCTGCCCCTATGATTTTTTAAGTGATAAAAATCAAAAAGGAAGAAAAATGAAGTACAAGAAAGAGAGGAATGGTACTGTACCCTTATTTTAAAATTTAAACTCACCTATAGGTCAACTTCCCCCTCCCACCCCCCCCCCCCCCCCCAAATCATCCTGGCACCACGGGTCTGGAAAGAGGGGAAGAGATTTGCGCAAGGTGAAAGGGGAAGGAGAAAATGTAGTGGAAACTCGCCATACAGTGACGTCCTTGTGACCATCAAAATTACCTTGTAATAGCAGGATATCAGGGTTAAAATGCAATAGAATATAAAGAATTGGACCGTCTGACCTTGAAGCACTCTAATTGGGGTGACAAATTTATAGATTGGATTAAAGTTATTTATTCGAACAGAGTGAGCTATGTGATGAATAATGGTTTTATGACTGATCGTATACATATGGAAAGGGGGATCTTTCAAGGATGCCCCATTTCTCCCTAACTATTTTTGTCTCGCCTGCGTAGCGGAGCGAGACATACATGTAGGTATCACTATTTCCGGTGTCGGCGTCGTCGTCAACAATTGTGTTGTACACCCAATAACTTTCTACAGCTTTAAGGTGGGATCACCAAATTCATACCAGAGGTCCATCTCTTGAAGGCGCAGGTCAAGTTCGAATATGAGTCGAATTTGAATAAGGTCAAAGGTCAAAGGTCAATGAACTTTCCATGACTGGCACTGTGCTATATTGTACACACAATAACTTTTTATACCTTCGAGGTAGGATTGCCAAATTCATACAAGAGGTCCATCTCTTGAAGGTGCAGGTCAAGTTCGAATGTGAGTTGAATTTGATTAAGGTCAAAGGTCAAAGGTCAATGAACTTTCCATGACTGGCACTGTGCTGTGTTGTACACACAATAACTTTCTATAGCTTCGAGGTGGGATCACCAAATTTATACCAGAGGTACATCTCTTGAAGGCACAGGTCAAGTTTGAGTATGAGTTGAATTTGAATAAGGTCAGAGGTCAAAGGTCAATGAACTTTCCATGACTGGCACTGTGCTGTGTTGTACACACAATAACTTTCTATACCTTCGAGGTAGGATTGCCAAATTCATATGAGAGGTCCATCTCTTGAAGGTGCAGGTCAAGTTCGAATGTGAGTTGAATTTGATTAAGGTCAAAGGTCAAAGGTCAATGAACTTTTCATAACTGGCACTGTGCTATGTTGTACACCTAATAACTTTCTATAGCTTTGACGTGGAATCACCAAATTCATACCAGAGGTCCATCTCTTGAAGGTGCAGGTCAAGTTTGAATGTGAATTGAATTTGATTAAGGTTAAAGGTCAATGAACTTTCCATGACTGGCACTGTGCTATGATTTACACCACTTTGTTCCTGTAATGACATGAACTTTATAATTTGATACTTTTTAACACTAACATTTTACTTCAGTTCAACAGAGTTCATTCTACAGTTTACTGTATAATAGCAGTGAACTCACTACTCTCTATACCTGAACCAGATTTTGTATTTTACTTGTTACTGTTTTTCATATATTTGTTTATTTATTTATTTATTTATTTATTTATTTATTTATTTATTTATTTAATTTATCCATAACCAAGCCTATGTAATGATAATTTGTGAACTCCCTTTCACTTATTATTACAATATGATTGTGCATTTTTTAAAATTTATTTACTTAATTTATCCATAACCAGCCTTTAATCAAAATGTGCTTATAAAATACTGCACTCTTTCAAACTTCCTACTCATACCCTATTACTTATTTTATCTTGTAGTACTTCACTCTTGCATCATTTACTTATCATATGCACACAGATCAATTTAGAAAACCCTACTGCTAAAGTGAAGGCAAGATGGCTAAAAATCACACACAATAAGTTTTTATATTTATCTTTCATGCACAACCTTTCCTCCATTTTTCAAACAATAAGTTTGCCATAACACCTTAATAATTAATTTAATTTTACAATTTTACTCACATTATTATCAGTTACATTCTTTTTCACTAACATTCATTTCCTTACTTGCATGGAAATAATTATAGCTTCATAGTATTAACAGCATTCTTAGTGTTATCTGATTTCCTAGGGATAAAGTAGGCCTATACCATTATTGCATATGTAAACTGTCAGAACCACAATTCACCCCCTAAACTGCTGACAGCCTCAGAAGTCATATAGCATAGTTTTGACATGCAGTCTCTTCATGACTGCAATATGCAGGCGAGACAACGCTTGGCGTTTGCCTTGTTATTTGTGATTGAAATGATGGCATCATCCATCCGTCAAAATGATATTAAAGGATTTGATGTTGATAATCAAGAGATCAAAACTTCATTTTTAGCTGATGATACAGTATGTTTTTGGATGGTTCAAGAAAATCTTTTGACAGTTTATTTAAGCTTTTAGACTATTTTAGTAAACTTTCCGGTTGCAAAATTAACATGAGTAAAAAAGAAGCTGTTTGGATAGGTTCTAAAAGAGGTTGTACATAGTTTCCTGCTGTTGGTCAAGGGATATCTTGGAAAGCTAGTCATTTCAAATCATTGGGCATAAATTTCTCACTTGATATAAGGTTATTATTTGATCTTAACTGTAAGAAAAAATAAAAACAAATAGAACAGCTTGTCAACTGTTGGCGTTTAAGAAATCTCTCATTGATTGGTAAAATATGTGTATTAAAATCCCTAGTACTGCCACAGTTTTTGTATCTTTTCTCGGTCTTAGGAATTAAAATCCCTCTCCAGTTTTTTTTAAGGAACTGAATAAGATATTCTATAGTTTTATATGGAGTGGTGGTAATTAGGACAGGGTGAAAAGAAGATTAATGTGCAATGATTATGACCAGTGTTGTCTTCGAATGATTCATCCTTATTCTTATGCCCTTGCTCAGAAGATGACATGGGTTAAATGCCTGTTAGACAAGAACTATGATAGTATGTGAAAAAAAAAATTGAATTAATATGTTTGAAAAAATTTCATGATAACTTAGATATTTTGTGGGCTTCTCATGCCCCCGAATCTATACTGAATACTTTAAAGAATACTCAGTTGGCAGATTCATTCCGAACTTGGTATGTTTTTTGAGAGGGTGCCTGCAAAGACATTTTGGGGAAGAATTTGTCAGAAATTGGGATTTGTCAGTCATTATGGTTTAATAAAAAGATACGATCAAAATCAAAACAATACCTTTACTATGATGAATGGTATGCAAAAATGTCTACAAGGTATCAGATTTATTGAACCCACCAATCCCTGGACACAAGTTATTTGAAGAATTAATCCTAGATTTTGACGTTTCTCATAAGCATAGAAGGAAGTATACCTTTCTGTTGAAAAATATACCTGGCACTTGGTTAGATTCTGCCAGTTTTGAAGACTCTGACAATGATGCTGTTGGTTTGATTATTGATAAGCTTATTCAAACCAGGAAAATTCCCAAGTATGCATATCTTGTATTAAGAGAATCTTGTGCCCCTGATGAACGGTATATTATTGGAAGAAAACGGTAACTGTTGCACAGGATTTAAATTAAATTATGAATATGATTATGAATCATGTTCATAATGCTAATTTCATGTGTTCAATTAATACTCGTTTGCGTTCTTTTTACTTCAAGATTTTTCACAAATCGATTGCTCTTAATGACTTTTTGTTAAAGATAAAGAGAAAAAAATGCCCCAAACTGTAGCTTTTGTGAAACAATGCCTAAATATATTATTCATCTGTTTTGTGATTGCAATGTTGTAACCCCTCTTTGGCAAGATTTACTCCAAATATTTCGTTCAAAACATGATAATAACTTTACATTATAATTTCAAGAAATTGTTTGTTGTACCCTCTGACAAATTCCTGTGCTTTTTTGTTTCTGTCCCTGAAATATTTCATCTTTCTATGCAAATTAAAAAATACCAAGCCAGAATTTGCATCTTTTAAGAAATTTATGAAAACTAAAAAAGAGACAGAATATTTTGTAGCTAAGAAAAGAGGGAAACTTCATATCTATTTCAAGAAATTGAAGTTTGATTTATAGAGTTATACATATACATAGTATATTATTTGATGTAATGCTTCTGTTAGCACCGTCGATTGGTATTGATTTGCAAATTTACCACTTATATGTAATATTAGCCTATTTGAAGGAGATTTCACTGCTTTTTATTGCTAACTTTATTCCTATGATGTTATTTTGCTGTTCTTTTTCATTTGTTTATTTTATGTAATTGTCGCCTAATTTGTTTGTCTGTAATCATTGAAATCAATAAAACATAATGAACAGGGATATTATTACAATACAATACAATTAGATGTAGTTCATTCATATAGCGCTCTTACACGGTCATGGCTGGTTCCACAGCGCGGGGGGGGGGGGGGCAGAGCGGTTCTAGACCCTGATAGCAGACGGACGTCTTTAAGACGTCAAGAACTGGTCATGAACTGGTCCACTCGTCATTATGTCGTATACACGTCATCTTTACATAACCAAAATATTCTCAAATTTTGTTTGAACATAAGATGACATATATTTTACGTCAAATATTTACCACTTTTTAACGTCTTTTTTAAAGAGCAGAATAAGACGTATTTTACGTCAATTATTTCCCACTTTATAACAGCTTTTTTTTTTCAAGACCATAATATGACGTGTTTACGTCAGTTTTACGTCGTGATATGACTGTAATAGTTGATCGTGATTCATGAATATTCATGCATGACCAGAAATAACTTTAAAAAGACGTAAATATGATGTTATTCTTACCAGTCTCTGCTATCAGGGGAGCAAACCATTTTTTTTGGGGGGGGGGGGGGGCTACTGGGGACTTGGAGGATATGTGCCAAGGCGACTGAGATATGGGAGAGGGATACCCCCATGCAATAGGGACTTTCGAAAATATCTCCTTTTTATTTAATTTGCGAGCGAGTGAAGCGAGTGAGCGATCTTATTTGCTGTAATTGCCATCAAAAAGCACCATAGACTGACATATTTAAATGGTTTCTTTGGCCAAATCACTAGAAATACCTCGCTGGCAAATCTTTTGCTGTCCAAAGCCACTCTGTTTCTAAAGAGCGAGCGAATTAAGCGAACGAATGAATGAAGGCGCTGTCTGATCAGCTAGACCGGTTTTTTTTTTTTTTTTTGTTTTTGTTTTTTTATCTCTCCGGCTTTTGTGTTTTGTTTTCATCAATTTTAGCCTTCGGAACTTTATTCTGAATTGTATCATGGAGCAATACATTTTATGACCTTCAGTGAACACAGTGAGTCTAATTTGTTGAGTTTCTTGACTTTTAGTGAGTGTTGTATCGAGTGTTTTATTGTATCATGAGTATATAACATCAGCAATTCTTCCATTGCTCACATTCATGTAGTGTGCAGCGACATAGATTGTACAGGGACTGGCCGCCCTATTCCTCGTTTATGCCGGTCTTCTGTTTTTGTTCAAGTTCAGTTTGGGAGCCGACACGAACGTCATTCACTATTCTAGTGATGAACACGGCTTACGTAACAGTGTACGATCGCAAAGTGCCGCTACCTCGAGATGTGTTTGTAAACATTCATGAACTGGGAATCGCACGTAAGCGGGGATGCCGTGGGGCAGAAAAACAAGACGCCCCAGGTATTCAAGTTATTCTATCCGAGTTTCGTCAACAACGGGATCCTCGCCTCTCGCCTACAATACGAACTCTTGTTCCCTGTTTGACAAAGAACATAAAGGGAAAATGTAAACAGAAATATCCTTCGGTACTACTAACTAACATAAGATCTACAAACAATAAACTTGATGAAGTATTGGCAATTTGTTGAATTCCATGGTGCTGATGTCGTAGCTATCACAGAAACAAGGTTTTCTGATATGAATCCAGCTTCTGCGAATTAGTTCCGAGGTTATCAGTTATTTCATAAAGACAGAACTGATAGACGTGGTGGGGGAGTGGCCTTGTATATGAGGAATAATCTACATGCAACCCGTTTTGTTCCTCCCGATGAAATGAATCGCGATGACCTTGAAATTCTTTGGTTGAAAATGGAACTTAAGCAGTATGTCTCACTGTTTTATTCCCGGGCGTCGTTTACTCTCCTCATGGCACACCGCTCAAGGAAGATATTAACCATCTTTTGTATGTCTGTGACCATATCCAAGCAACTCATGATCATAATTTAAACTCCTCAGTGATGATTTTGCGAGACTTTAACGATTTGGCCCGGGGGGGGGGGGGGGGGTCACTTCCATTGAAGAGTTGACAGCATCCGCGAGAAAAAAAAACGCGGAAAAAGGGTATTTTTTCAGGGGTAGGCGCGGAACGCGAATAGAGTGTCAAAAACGCCAAAAATTGAAAAAAAAAAGCCCCCTAAATCACGATAATCTAAAACGCAAAAAGGGTATGTAATTTGCACCGACTGCGGGACCGACTGTAACAAGACTCGCCTGTGTAAAACATAACGGGACATTGAATTATCTCGAGATAAAAACGGCTCCAAACTTTCAATGGACCCCACTACCATTCTCAAGGTATGAAAATAGGAATATCCTCGTTTAGGGTATAGGGTGTGCAAATCTGGGACATCTGCACAAAATCCGTGTTTAGGGTGTCCTAGCGGCCTGCCTTGAATCCTCGTTTAGGGTGCTTCTTGAAGGACGATTCTCGCGGATGCTGTCCACTCTTCAATGCATGGAAGTGAACCCCCCGGGCGATTTGGATACGGATGAATTTGCAGTTCAGCTGAACTTAGAACAGTTAGTCCAGCGGCCAACGCGACAAGACCGCATCCTTGATAAGATCTGTACTGACTGTGGTGATCATTTCCAAAAAGCAGTAGCCACTGCGCCGATTGTTCAGTCTGACCATTTAACTGTAATACTTCTGCCTGTCACGAATGTTCCCAAAGCAAATTCATCCAAACGACAATACCGCCCTCTACGTGACTCCAGTATAAGGTCGTTTGGGCGTTGGATCACTTCGTACGACTTCAGTTGGGTGAATCGTCTGGACTCTTCTGACGCAATCATGCTGAATCTCATGAATGTCCTTACCGTTGCTTACCACGAGAATTAGTAGTGAGCGAGCTAACGAAAAATATGTTTGTTTTTTAAATCTATAGGCCGTTATCTCCTGAAAGTGTATCTATTTTTAGGTTAAGTGGCCGCTCGATTTCTTGGAGTGATATCTTGTTTGGTTATATTACTTCCTATGAGTAGAAGAATAGTATAACATTAGATGGAAACACGAGATAAAAATCGATTTCCTTTCATAAGAATAGTAATTATCATCGGCATTAATTAGTAAAGAAACTTAAATGCGAGCGAGCGCTTCCCAGTGTCCCATTTTCTTTCTTTTTTTCTTGTTTTACGCTTTCATTTCACTTCTCTCCTTCCTTTTCCTTTCTTTTCTCTTCCTTTTTTCTTTTTTTTTCTGGTTCGGAAATAATTGGGGGGGGGGGGGGCAAAATGATATTTTCCCCATCCCAAAATTTTCGGGGGGGGGGGGGAACTGCCCCCTGTCCCCCCGCACCCCCCCCCCCCCCCCCCCCCCAGGATCGACGCCTCTGGAAATAACATCTGAGAGGAAGTAGTCTATGGGTTAAAGTCATACACGCTATATATCTTTACCCCTTTACCAATTCTCCTTCTAGGTAATTGACTCTTGGCAGAATTTTGTTACGTTGTATCTCGGCAAGCATTATAATTATGTAAATAAGGTCGACACCCGGGGTCGACATCAACTTATTTTTAAAACTATTTGAACTTGAAATTCAGGACTTCGACTGTGTCATTTTTTTTTCTAAATTGTTGTATGTTTACTTTTTATTTGCTTGCTTGTCAGACATTTTCTGTGGAAACTAGAACGTAAAAACTGTGATAAAAACATCTTCAGAATTATTGTATTCACCCACCCCACCCACTATCTAGACTCCTGAATTTACCCCTATCTTTCAACATGTCTTTTTACATGCACATTAAAATCATTGTAACTCATCAGCACAATCAATACCATGGGGACATTGGCATGATGGGCAGTGCAAAAGTCCTGCCCTGTCCTGGTCAATTTTTTTGAGGGGGAAAATCCCCATTTCCCATGATTTGAAATCTTTCACTCGGTAGAGAGCATTTCAATGCAACATGCAAGGGAAAAAAGTTGAGCCTTTTTCCTCTTTTCACAGAATTTTGGATTAAAAAGAACATGGAAAAGGCCATTGGCCTTCACCTTTTCTGGATCAGTTTAATAGGGATTTGGATGATATTCCTGCATGCATACTTTAAGCATAAAAAACCCACATCACAACAAAGATGTCACAATAATGCAGAATTCAATTACAGCTTGTTTCGATCTATTTATTTGCATCTAAAATAGTATTAGAGGTTATGCAATGACATTATTAAGGGCAAGGCATCCAGTTACAAATTACGCTAAAACAAAATCAATGTTAATCAATGTTTATTTCTCATATTCATCTTTGATTCAAGATATCTATATAAGGTTTAATGTCTGCAGAAGACTACTCTGGCAAACAAGATAAGTAAAACAAGAAACAAGGCTTTCATCACTTGCTATATGCATTATCCTGAACCCTTTGCTTTCCTAAAAATAAATAAAAAGATATGTAAGTACATCAGTTGAACAGCATGATATTTATATTTCTTACTACATTCAGCCTTTTTTTGCTCACCATGATATTCAATGAATGTGCTCTACTATTTCTAAAGACAAAAGCACTTATGCTTCATGTATTTGCAACAAATACTGATAACCTTCTTTCCTCTATAAATTTAGAAAGCTTTAATCTCACACTTTTATCCTATTTTATTGCTTTTCTTGCTTTGAAATTCAGTCTAGATAGGGAGAGAATGAGAAATAGTAAGAGAGAGAGAGAGAAAGTATACAAATATATCTGCCTACAATAATATATTTTAGCAAAGCTATGATTATTTACAATGAAAATAACAAGATGCACTAGCTCACTGGGCTGTGCTCCATTTTTCGTCAAAAAATGATGAAATAGTCACTATTCACCCTTCGATGTTTTGACAGGTTAATGCCAAATAATCTTACAACTACAATATCATTCTTGAAGTATATACATTATTGCTGTTTAACATGTCATAATAAAGACTTTCTGTCATGAAGTATGTGAGATATAATGGACATTGTGGCAGATTAGCCTTGTGCTAAACCCATTCGTGACAGAGGTCCACATTTTGTGGTTTGACCTAATATCTTTTGATGCAAAGCCCTAAAAATTATATCAAATACATGAGAGAAAGAGCAAAAAATTCTACACAAACTGTGCCCATTTTGGTTGCGTCAATATTCGTTGTTTAATGCTGAAATTTGTTTTAAGGAAAATAAGCATTAAAATCCTTAAATTGGCGATGTGATAGAAAGTTTAAAATTAGTTTTCCCCTGAAAATTGGCAACTTTTTGACTTCTCATCATAATTTCAGTCAATTCATATCCATTTCAGATACATGATGTTTTATAAGAAAAATGTAGCAATAAAATAAAAATGTTGGTGTTGCCAATTTGAAAAATAAAAGCTGATCAAATTAGGCTTTCAATAATTCCTGTCACGAATGGGTAAACAAGTAAGCCAACTTGGGGGTGTTGCACAAAGCTGTACGTAAAGTTACACAAGACTTCAAGAATGATTGAACTATGAACAGCCAAATGAAATGCCAAAAGTTTTTCTTCTGTTTTCCCTCGGTATAACAAGGTATAGCTCTTAATCTCTAATAAATTGTTTGCCAAAACTAAACTGCACATTAGAAATATTTTGTCAATTAGTGTTAATCTACATAGTTATTTCAGCCTTAACTAATGCGATTAAATGTGAATGAGAATCCCATTTGGCTTTCCATATTCAAGTCATTCTTAAAGTCATGAGTAACTTTGCACACAGCTTTGTGAAACACCCCCAAGCATTCTAAAAGGAGGTTTATCATAAACAAATGCTGTAAACCCTGTTTTAAACCTCTGCCATAGACTAACATCAGTGTAAATAAATGTACACAAGTATACATAAGTAGATTACAGTCTGCTCACTGGACAGTAGAACATGCATACAGAGGTTTAAACCATTGTTTAATCAATGGAAACCATCAAGTCAAGTAGTTTTTATCCCATTTGTGACGGGAATTATTTAAAGCCTAATTTGATCAGCTTTTATTTTTCAAATTGACAACACCAACATTTTTATTTTATTGCTACATTTTTCTTATAAAACGTCATCTATCTGAAATGAATATAAATTGACAGAAATCATGATGAGAAGTCAAAAAGTTGCCAATTTGCTGGGGAAAACGGTGATTTTACACCTTCTATCACATTGACAATTTAAGGATTTTAATGCTTATTTTCCTTTGAAAAAATGTCAGCATCAAACAACGAATATTGACGCAACCAAAATGGGCACAGTTTGTGTGGAATTTTTTGCTCTTTCTACTCATGTATTTGGTATGATTTTTAGGGCTTTGCATGAAAAGATATTAGGCCAAACCACAAAATGTGGACCTCTGTCACGAATGGGTTAAATCAAAGCTAAGGAAGAATAAATGAATGAACAAAGATTTGAACAATATCAGGCATGGAGTAAGAAAGTTATGCCTTATGAAATTTTCTGATATTTGACACTACCATATATTGGTGATATAAATTGTGCAGTATTGTGCAGTATGTTTTGACACTACCATATATTGGTGATATAAATTGTGCACAACTCTCAGTATGTTTTGTATTCAGAATTCCACATATTTCTTATCTTCTTGAAGAATACATGTTTTTATTGTGACAGTCCTTATCCCAAATATGTTGTGGAGAAAATATTTCTAATTTTTTTAATAATTAAATTTGTCTTAAGAAAATGTGAAAATCCTACGCAAAATGAAAATGCGTAATTTGGGTGTACAACAAACATTGAGAGTTGTCCACAAAATGTCATCAATAGCTAGCCTACGCTACAGTAAAAAATAATGTCATAAAGAAAATTTCATATAGGCACAACATTTTTTATTCCATGTCTGATTTTGTTCAAATTTTTGCTGATGTGTTTTATTCCATCTAAGCTTTGATTCAAAAGGTACTTGCCCCGAGGGTTTTGGTTTCTTTAAGCTTGTTCATGAATTTGGGCTATGAAATACAGGTTACAATGTAATACATACGAGACTATAGTATAACGCATGCATTAACATGTTCTTTATATAACTGCTTTTTTAAATCTCATGATAAAGCCTCTTCTATCTCAAAACTATATATAAAGACATTCAAATACTGATAAAAATGCACACCCAACGAAAGCATAAACTCCATTCTTCTAAAACAAAACTATTTTCTATGAATAAAGTTTGTCTAATGCATTAAAGCACTGATGAAGAACATACAAGTATGATCTAAAATTTATCATAATATCTTATACTTTAATACATGTATGCTAGTTTTTTTTCATATATTCTTACCTAAACATCCTTTATTAAAGTAAGCATATCATTGGCTATATAGACACAGCATAAGCTATAAAAGCTCAATTTGATATCTTGATAATATTTTCATAATTACACTGGATTCTCACACAACAATAGCTTAATCACTACATGAAACAAAGATGACACAATGCTTTCATGTTTTAAAGTATTAAACTTGTACTACACGGTTTCTGCATAAAATACTATCTTCTGTTCATATTACACATGTACATGTATAAACACTGCACAACAATTATATAAGTCTGTTACTAAGCACTCAGCTTATGACATAATATGTACAGGTACATGAGTGTCAGAATGGACTTAAATGTCCTATGTACAAAGTCTATGGACATAACAACCTTCTGTTACTCAATATTTTGTTCATAAGGCACATTGGTGACCAATGGAAGCAACCACGATAAGGAAGACCCATTCAGCAGAGAAAAAGAATATGAAATATTACATTTGTATATACATATATATATATATATATATATATATATATATATATATGACAACGCGTCTTGGGATGCGTTATTTACTTCGCGCCATCTCCATCTTGATTTCTTTTGAAAGGTGAGTTTTACAATCCGTCTGCCCATGAACAGACATGTTTTTGTCGTCTGTTTCAGAAACGGATTTTGATTTACATCTTTTTGTCACACCATGGGCACTGACGAAGAGTGTGACTTCGCCTTTCATTTTTGAGAGCTATGCTCCATTTTCTTTTAAAATCTATGATTTTATTTTTTATGGCATTGTACTCCCAACTCTGATCTATGGAAGAATGGGCGCGCGCGTATTCGTACGTTTTCGTGCGCGTTTAAATAGAGGGATCGCGGGGCCTACGGGTCTCATTCTTGCTCTGAACTCGCTACCTACCAGACGTACGTTGTTACCGCTCCGTTCTATATACTAATGCTGCTATTACCTCTATGGGAAACCTGTGGATAATACTTGGAATAGTTTGTAGGCATTTTATTTGCTGGAAAATCTTTGAATGGGTATTACTGACTCGAGAATTTCGAATTTTCGTCAGTCTATAGGAAAAGCTTGGAATAGTGTACCTTATTACTGGAGAAATTCATCATATACCCGTACAGTGTTTGGATTTATCTGTATTTAATACTCGGCAAGTCGAATAAAACAATTTTCTAAAATATTTTTTTGTATGTGTGATTGAAGTACGATGGCTATGGTTGATACTGCTACCTTTGATAGCGAAGTGCATTTTGTCGATAATTGTATTTGGAAAAGTGACACGTTAGTGAGCTATGAATTGTGCGAAGATAAAACGTATTGTGTCCGTAGAGTTCTGCTTAGACTTGATGAAACTTGGAGCGGAGATTATGATGTTATGTATGGTATTAAATATGCTTTCAATGTAGCTTGGAAACCTGTAGGCATACCTGTTTATTTAAGAAATGAAGACGATGATAAAATCCTACTTGCAGAACAAAAAATGAAAATGATGGATGTAGTGGATGAAGAATAGAGTGAGTGAATATGAATTAATTTAAATTATTTGTATTTCTTTTTTTTATTTTATATCTTTTCAGCACTCAGTTCTCGTACTAAAATAAAATAATTTCAAATTAGTTCTGGCTACTACACTAAATCAAATTAAACAGTGATCGTGAATATGATACAAGCTTCTAAGGGTTTGACTGCTGCCGATGTTAATCGGAGTATTGCTAAAACATGCCACCAGTGTAGAGAGTTCTTGAACCTTGCCACTAAATGGGCTGAAGAGAATGTGATATTGCCCTGTAAAGAGCATGAAGCTAATATGATGATAGTGGACACTAATTGTGATGAGAATGGTGAGAATGGAAGTGATGGATGTGCTTGTAAGAAACCGGACCGTGAATGTGATTGTGAAGTTCCCAGGGGTGTTGCCCCTTTGCCAGGGTCCACCTTTGTTCGGAATAACCCTAGTGCCCTTGGAAAAAAGATGTGTGTGGAAGATGAACATGGGAAAATAGTACCCCTTGCTGATGCCCTTAAGCACCCAGCGCGTGCTAATCTACCATTGTGGTCATTGATGGAGGGTCAAACTTACCCCCCAAAAGTACTCCTGCTAGTCCGGCTAGTTCATCGTCTAGCGATAGCACTGTCATTGTTGATCTTGCTACTCTTTTCCCATGCGAACCTGAGAAAAAGAGCCCTGATCATGGTGTGAAAGAGATGATGGATGAGTTGTACTTTAATAAAAAGTCCAGTGGCCAAACCTCCTCCCAAGAAAAAAACACCCCCTGTTGCGTTTGAGGATTCGATGGATGAAGTGCATAACTTTGATAGCCCCATTCATGGTCATGAGAGTCCTCCTAGTCCACCTATCAATGTGGATGATATTGATGCCAATACCATGGAAATTGGGTACGGTCAAGATATGGACGAGTTCTTTTATGAACTCTACCAGGCTACTCCCAAAGCTCTACGTGAAAAATTGATGGATAAAACAGGAGCCCTTTCATGGACTCGATACGTTCAAGAACAAATGAATGACATTGCAGGGTCTGAAGAGAGAGTGAAAGAAGGAAAAGAACTTGAGAAAAAGATCAGAAAAGAAATGGAAGACATGTTGGATGTGGTCAAAGATTGGATGAAATGGGAGGAGCAATATGGTATGATTGCTGATCATACCATATTGCTGATGAAGAGAGTGTGAAATCAAAGAGAGCCGAGTATCGGGCTCAAGCAAGAGAGGCATTGAGCAATATTAGACGTCGAGGTAACAGCATTAACCTGACCCATCGTCAAAACAATCCACGTAGCAAAAAAGTGGCAGACAGGTACGGGTCAATTGACCTAACCAATGAAACATTTCGTGAATTACTGGTTCAAAATGTGGCTTACGAAAGTGAGTGTTCATACTTAAAAGAAAAGATTGATAACTTGCAAACAAAATATGAAACCATGAGCACTGTGGTCATCCAATCTCTCCTAAATGTGTTGAACAATCGTGTAGTGAAGGAACTATTGAAAGACAAAGAACTGTACAAAGAGAACGAAGATGACATCTACATGTTCATGTCTGTGCTACTTCACGAAGAACGTGCTAAATCCAAGCAACTGAACCAAGATAAAGATGCATACTTGGGCAAGCTGGTCACTCAAGAACAAGTCCTCCGGGATCTGGAACTTATTACCTACTATCCCCAAGATGGAGACGATGCTACCCCTCTGATCGAACGTTGTCTGGAATGTCACTGTCATCATCTAGCAGCAGAAGGACCTGCCACATACCCCACTGAAGGTAAGGGTTGATTTTTTAGCTTAAAAAATATTAAAAATCGTGTTAGAAAGAGTCAAAATTGTATTATTGTAAAAACAAAGACTTACATTAAAAACCGAAGAAAGCAACATGTATATTTTTGTATGTGTTTTTCAGATCATGCAGCTCCTCCATTGCCACCCATGTCACCGCCACCACCACCACCACCCCCTCCGGCAGCAGCAGGAGTCCCTCCTCCATCACCCCCTGGCACTACTACAGTGACCCTACCCCTTCATCGAATCGACAAATCTGGACCTTCGGCTACCACCATCACCCATGCTCTGCACCCTGTAACCAAGAGGTATGACTACAGAAACCCTTCACCCCCTATTCTGGAATGTGACGAAACATTGAGCAGTCCTGAGTTCAACCCTACCAGCCCTCACTACAACCCCAGCATCAGAAGCGACATCTTTAAATTCAGAATCCAGCATAAAGTTTAGTTCAGCTTCAATGTCTCGAGTACATGTTTCTTCCTTTTTAGAAGGCGCTTTCGGTAATTCCTTCACGTCCTTTGCCTTAGACGGGGGGTACTCTGTTTGAAATAAAGGAGTACGTTCGTCGTCATCACAGAATTCAAGATTAAAAGCCATGATGGTCACACTACTTCAAGAAGCTTGATTGTAAATGAAGTTTTGGTTACAGATACGTGTCTTATATACAGTTTTACAGATGATGTCATTGTGCTTAAAGTAGAATGCAGGGTTTTTCCAGAGTAGGCGTGGCTTCTCCAGGAACATAGTTTTTACGCAAAGGAATTTTAAGTTTTAGAGGAGACATTTTCTTTTCAGGTTCTTTTTCTTCTTCTTCATCGATGATGAGATCATCTACCGGAATATCAATGTAGGCAGGTTGACCGCTAGCTTGGTATCCTAGGTCCCAATATGTTGTCGGTTCCCCGGTTTATAGGGGAGGTTCGATGGGAAATGGACATTGATCATCGATCACATGATGCAGTAAAGCCAGTTCCATTTTTCCATATTTGTGAGATTCATAGTTCAAACTATCACATTCCCATAGGGTTCGATACATGTTAAAAAGATTTTGATCCAGACCATCGATGAGTAAGGGTCCTTCATCTACTAATTTTTCTTTGAAGGCTTTCCACAAGGCTTGATCCATAGGGTAAATTAATCGTAGCTTCTTTCTTTCAGGAATAACATAATTGTAAGCGTTCTTGAAATTCAGCAAGGAGCAATGGGACATGATGCCAAACCATCGTTGACTCTTCTTCTTCTGAGATCTCGTGTAGTAATGCTTACTTTTCGGTTTCCGATACTTTTTCCACAGATTATACGATTTAGGGCGAGAACGTGCTTTCTTCTGTAGTTTTTCACTTTCTTCGTTGACGTTTAAGTATGGATAATATCCAAATTCTTTCAGTTTCCAGGCATCACCAGATTCAACACCTTCTTCATAGTTTGTAGGCGTGTCCCCCTCATCTTCTTTAATGATTGGAGGCGTGTCAAAGACGGTCGCCATCTTGTTTTAAGATGAGATCAATAACTACAGGTCAATTAGTATATAGAACGGAGCGGTAACAACGTACGTCTGGTAGGTAGCGAGTTCAGAGCAAGAATGAGACCCGTAGGCCCCGCGATCCCTCTATTTAAACGCGCACGAAAACGTACGAATACGCGCGCGCCCATTCTTCCATAAGGTTATGTACAAATTGACCCTTACGCACATACAGCACGCGCGGACGGAACTACTTTTCCACTATCGATTACAAAACCATACCGATAGCCACAAACGATACCGATAGCAGCTATCGATACCAAACTATAATATATACAGAATATCTAGACGAATGAAGAAAATGGTACATCAGAAAATAGTATATATATTGACAATGTCATTTATAGTATTCCCATCTTGTCTCAGAAAGATATCATTGAACCAAAGAGAGACAGAAAGAGAGAAAAGGAGAGCAAGGGTGTGGTGTAATGATAAAGAGAAAGGAGGAAAGAAAGTACAGGGTAAACTCGGTATAGCGAGGTCGTCGGGACCGAAGGGTTTTCCTCGTTATAGCTGTTACCTCATTATATCAGAAAAAACAAAAAAAATGTATATATGGGACTACATGTACATACATGAATGTACAGAGGTCTGCTGCCGCTATTTATGAACTCATCTTGCAGCTAGAGGCAATGATAATAACGTCATCCTCTGATATAGCTGATAATACGAAAAAAAAAAGTTGCATGCTGTACTATGCTACAAATAAAAACATGTAAGTTAATTTGGGACCGTGACAAAACCCTTGTTATAGCCGTTAGCTCGTTATATTGAGATTTCCCTGTACCGAAGATCAAGAAATGAAAACTATGAATGAATACTAGAGAGAGAAGGGGGGGGGGGGGCAAGCAAGAGGAAGTAAAGAATGAAGGCTGAGAAAGAGTAGAATAGACAAAGAGAATGAAATACTAAAAGTAGAATATTTACATGCATAAGTGCTAGAAAGAGAAAAAGAGCAAGAGAGCAATAAAAAAACAGGAACTTCTCTCTACAGTGTACGTGGAGGAAGAAGAAAGAGATTTGTTAATTCAATATCTGACTACTTGGCATTCAAGGTCACTGATCTCTACCTACGTGAATATAGCGTCTTACGCATGGCTCTATGCAATTAGTTGATGCAGCCGCACAACCAAATTTAGGAGCCCTACACTCAAACACAGTATTATTGGACATAGCATTTGAAATCGTCTGCTGGGTAAGATTCCAGTGTAGTCCATGATTCGATTTTTTTATTTTAAGACATTATAATGACTGTCACATTAAATTGCCCTTATAACTTGTATGGTTACACTTATTTTGCATGATTTTGCAGTTAAATCCGTCGATAAGACCTTACAATGCTAAATTATTTAATGCCAAAAATGCATAAAATTGTAGTGAATTAGTACAACGGCGGCATTCTTCTGTGCGCCTAAATATGGCGACCGGTCGTGTCAAAGAGGGCGTTGCTTTATCCTCTGGTAGAGATCAATGTACAAGGTATATTTTAGCTAACTATGAAAGTCACTATCATACAAGATATATACAGTAATATAAGGCACAAATGGCCTTCAGGAAGATCACAATCTGGAAGACATATGTGATTTTGTTGCTTGTGCAATACAAGGCACTTAACTTACACTACAATATTGGAATGTATTGCACAAGGAAATAATACACTTTAACAATATAAATAAGTACTTATTATATATTTACAAGCATGATACTATGAGATTCTTAATATAGAGATAGACACAATTCTAACATGATTCTGATTTAATGCAATGATAACTCACAAAGAAACATACACATTTTTATAAATAAGTACTTTTGATAAATTTTTCAGTTTCAGACCTATGGGAAATAGACATAATATGTAGAACAAAATAAACAAATGAATACATAAACCCTGCACAAAAAGAATACCACTCTAATCAATGTCTATGTTTACACACAAGAAGCAAACAAAACAGCAATTACATGTACATATACATGAATTTTCATATAAATAATTAAATAAATATTTGTGATATATTTTGTGAACTGAAATATACAACATTCATGAGAATAAGACAACACTGAAAACAAACATGAAGCTAACAAACACAATTTTCATAGATAGCCTTTGAAGGTTTCCATGGTGGTAGAAAGAATGGCAGTTGAAGGCTTCACAGTACAATATGTAATCTTTCTTGGAAATAAGTGTGGTCCTGAAAAGGACCTAGTAACTTTCTTGATGTTTCGGTAAGCATGTTCTTACCATCCTCAGAACGAAATGGCGAGAGTGAGTAGGTGCTTTTCAGGACCACACTCATTTCCAAGAAAGATTACGTGGTGTACCGTGAAGCCTTCTACTGCCATAAAATTTTCATAATTACATATGTTTGACATGAATTATATATAATAATTACATTTGAAAATAACACAACTACTAAATGACATCAGAATAACATGAACTGCCATACATAAGTACTTTCGATGTATTTTCACATACATGTTTCATCACAAACATCCCTAATAACTTCACAATACAACCAAACATCAATTACAATCATGTAGTACTGAAAAAGTAGGAAAAATACACATTAAATAAATTACTGATTTGGCAAATATCATGATAACAACATTCCCCACAGGTGAGAACAGGATCAACAACTTCACAATTAGATCAAATTATAAACCAAAAAGCATACTATAAAGACTGCGCTCCAAAATTGGAAGAGAATCTCATTATATTGCTCAAACTGAAGGTCAATTGCTCATTTTTCTCAGTAAATATCATGGTTGAAAAAAAAAGCAAAATTTGCTTCAAACTTCAGTCAATCTTGCAATTACAATTTCCTTGAAAGTGAATGACCTGCATTACTCTACAATATTAGCTGTTACAATTCAAGACAGATAAGCACCAGAAACAAGATAATGTCAAAATTTCCACAAACAGTGAAATTGCCATTTTGTTCAAAACTGGCTCGCAGTTGTATCATACATACATGTATATAATGAGCAGTGGGCTATAATCAACTGCTCGATGGTCTGTCATCAGTGACATGACATTTGCTCCTGCAGCAATTGCTCCCATCCTAATTTCTCCAAAAGCATATGGTTAGGGTTAGGCTTGTGATAGAGGTTTTGGTTCAGAATAATGTGAGCATAAGGATTACGGTTAGTGTTAGGTTTGGGGTTAGGTTTTATGTTTGGCTTAAGTGCAGATTTTCAATGGTAGCAAGTGCCGTCAGAGCAAATGTCATGGAACCCTTTCATCAATAGTAATTGGTTATTAATACATCAATCATATTGCACAGTGTAAGGAAAGCAAAGCTAAATTACATAATACATGAAACTACATTGTTGTAGGCAATATCATAGGTGTGGTAAGCAGTATTTCAGTGATGTTGCTAAAAGTGTAGAAACTGTCCACCTATTCAAGATGGAGAAGTATTTGAGTGGGAGGTTGATTCTGATTCTGCAGGCTCAGGTTGTACATCTCCTGTTGACGACAGTGCTGTTGTTGTGGTGGTGGTGGTTGAAGTTGTGCTTGTTGCAGCTACACTTATAAGTGATTCTTGAGTTGCAGGTTGTTGACCAGACTCCCTATCTTCTGGTTGGTCTGTGAGGGTTTCTGCAGATGCATCTGTGTTATTGTTGCTATTGTTGTCATTGACGTTTTTGGGTGTGTTCCCATCAC
>CM057162.1:27737402-27941661 GCA_029962745.1 Echinometra lucunter | reverse complement strand
CAGCGTGTTTCTCTTTCTCCCTTCCTCTCTCTCTCTCTCTCTCTCATCAAACTGTGAAGGTCGATCGTTTCTCCGGCAACGTGAGCGCTTTTGTTTATTTAGGCTTACTGCAATCTCAGGTGTCTGGAAGTTGCAAAAATCAAATCGGGGTTTCAGTTTTAAACGATGGGTTTTCGTCATGTAATATATTACTTTTGAAACTCCTAATACAAAATCAGTTAGGACCAAAAGAAGAAAAGGGGTCTTTTGAACCAATAATGAGCACATGACCTGTCTGATAATACGTAGGCTGGCTTGATTTCTGCTCAACTTACCCTCCTGTACATTTAGCATATGGGTAGTACTATCTGTGTCCATTACTTATTGAAGCATTATGCATCTTCATCATGGAAATCTAACCCAGAATCTTCAGATTCATTCTAAAGAATTATGTCAAATATCTCGCCTAAATCTTATACCCCTTTCACACTAAGCAAATTTCACCCGGGTGGCACCCGGGAGATTAACCCATTCGTGACAGGAATTATTTCAAGCCTAATTTGATCAGCTTTTATTCTTCAAATTGGCAACACCAACATTTTTATTTTATTGCTACATTTTTCTTATGAAACGTCATGTATCTGAAATGAATATAAATTGACAGAAATTATAATGAGAAGTCAAAAAGTTGCCAATTTGCAAGGGAAAACGGTGATTTTAAACTTTCTGTCACATTGCCAATTTAAGGATTTTAATGCTTATTTTTCTTTTAAAAATTTTCAGCATCAAACAACGAATATTGACGCAACCAAAATGGGCACAGTTTGTGTAGATTTTTTTGCTCTTTCTGCTCATGTATTTGGTATGATTTTTAGGGCTTTGCATCAAAGATATTAAGCCAAACCACAAAATGTGGACCTCTGTCACGAATACATCGTATACTTACTCTATCAACAGGTTTTCCAGGGTATCTACCCATAAGATACATGAATCCTAGGTTATGAGCTGCATCCCTGTGACCCTTGACATCACCCTTCTCAAAGTAGTTGGCAGCAGCTGTATCATTACGATCAATGTTCAACTTATACCAACCGAGGGCGGTATATGCTGGGCCATGACCCTAGGAGTTAAAAATTGAAATGACATTCAGTAGGTATGGTAAGCAATCATATACATGTATGTATGCTTCAAAATCAAAGTGGTATTAAATATTTATCTAAAATAAAATGATTATCTCTCATCAAAGTTGCATGTTGTATTAAATGTTAAGAAATAAAGTAAAGGTTGAATATGATGGAAGGTTAATTGACAAAGACGTAAGCTTTCAATTAAACCTGTTGCCTAAGTGAACTGGGTAATCCCTGTATTAAACCTGTTGCCTACATGAACTGGGTAATCCCTGTATTAAATCTATGGGAGTTTGAGAGTTCAGTAGTAAATGGTTTAAAGTTGTGTAAAGTTACATAAAGTTACATACAGTTGTATGTGTTTGTGCTCAACATGCATCAACCAACCAAGAACAAAGTATGCATGAAATACAGAAACAACAACAAAATTCTAAAAATGAAGGTAATATCAACAAATATGCAATATTTCAGTTAAACATGACTTATGGGGTGTTGCAAGAAAGTTGCAATCGATTGCAAGTTGCAACTGATTGTCACTGGCCAATCAGAATGGTTGTTTCAAAATTAGCAATTATTTGCAATCGATTGCAACCTTCTGGCAACACCCCATTAGAATGGCCAACTTGATCCAGATAACACCTACTGTATAAATCAATATTTTATCGATTAGAGACAATTTTGACATATTAGCGAGTTATTATTTCATGTTTTAATTGGCGTTTCTATGCTTCAATATAGACACTTTTACAGAGTGGAAATTTTAGCGAGGACATCATCGCTAAATGAGCAAAAGTTAAACCACCGCGAAAAAATTTCAGCTTATACAGCAAGGCTGCACACTAACTTTTTTTCTTGGTGGCCCTAACGGGCCACCAAAATTATCATTTCTTTTTTTTTGGTGGCCCGAAAAAACAAAGAAAAACATAAGAAATTTAATAATTATAATAAAACGTTGTTAGAATGATTAAAACCCATTGTTTCACCCTCCTATGCCCTGAAATGATCATAATCAATGATAAAGTTGCAGATTATTTTATGCTTCTTCATTTCAATGACCATTCAATGTAGAGCTGTTTTGAAAGCCCATTTTTGGTATTCGTTTAACCCATTCGTAACAGGAATTATTTAAAGCCTAATTTGATCAGCTTTTATTCTTCAAATTGGCAGCATCAAAATTTTTCTTTTATTGCTACATTTTTAAAATAAGCGGATTCATGTATCTGAAATAAATATAAATTGGCAAAAAGTATGAAGAGAATTCAAAAAGTTGCCAATTTGCAGGGGAAAATGGTGATTTTAAACTTTCCATTGAATTGCCAATTTAAGGATTTTAATGCTTATTTTCATTTAAAAATTTTTCAACATCGAACGGAAAATACTGACGCAACCAAAATGGGCACAGTTTGTGTAGAAATTTTTGTTCTTTCTACTCATGTATTTGGAATGATTTCTAGGGCTCTGCATCAAAAGTTACAAGGCCAAACCACATAATGTGGACCCTCTGTCACGAATGGGTTAAACGATAATTTTTTTTTTTTTTTTGGACGATTAATCGACTACTCGGTATTTTCATTTGGCCAGTTGGCCAACCACTCCAGCTGTTTGTAGCCCGCCACCATTCAACCCCGCGCCGGAGCTGCACCTGCGCTGCAGCTTCGGAGTGAGGCCAGTCTAGTCCCATACCCATATAACAGCGTGTGCAATATCCCTAACGGTAATGTCCGGTTTTCATAAAGAAACTTGACAATAAAGCAGCTTCGAAAAGAACTGCATTGCTTGCCCAGTTCATAAAAATTCAAATCATAGCCTCCTACCTATTTTTGTGAGGACCGAATAAAAAATCCCTGTCAAATAAAGCCAAATAGATCGGCATTTGCGTGGTATTTCATCGATAATTGGTGAAATCATGTTTCAATAATTATTCGTCAGCTGACAAGAGATGGCGCCAACCCGGAAGTGGAGCGTAACAGTCAGTGCACAAAATCCCATTCGGCCGTGTTGAAACTTCGTATACATTACGATGAAAGCGCTTAGCACTTGTCATTTGAAATCGAACACCAATGATTGAAATCCCCATCACAAATCGCCAGCAAGGGCATATAACTAACGAACAAGTGCTTACTTGCAAGTATGAATGTTTTTTTCTTGGTAATATCCTTTCGTCTTCGTTCATTGCTATGTTCCGAAAATACTTTGTCACACTGACTGTGATAGCGTATCTTTGATTACGTTAGTGAGCTCACTTGCTTACGGTGCATATCGCTGTGGTGAACGATGGTGCAATGCGCGATTAAGTCGCTCTCTCACACACACACACACATTAGGGCTTACGGCTTCCGAATATTATTGAAACACTTGTTTTCGCTGCGTGAGACGTAAGAATGTGGTGATCAAAAAAGATATTCTCATGTGAATTTAAGGTGTCTAAATGACAAAATCACACCTTAAAACTTTGAAATGGAGAAAAGCATTCTTGATGTTATTATTGATTTCGCGTTTTTGATGGATCATTCTGAAGTTCAAGCTATGTTTCCGAGTATTTCGATAGAAATCCTATTATACGTGTAGTGACATTTTCGGACGTTTAATCGTGTACTAGACTCGAAACAGGCCTAGTGTGGTGCGCGGAAAATACACACGGCCGCAGACCGAGGCCTATATATACTGTCATAAGACTAATCTAACTTTCATTTGAGGTCGGCTAGCTCACCGCAACTAGATCCAGGTGCAATTAGTGTGGTGTTGCGCTAACTCAAACTGCGTCGTCGCTGATGAACCGCGAACAAACTGACTTGCAATTCGGATCGCGGAAGAAGCTGAAATGTGTACAATTAACACGCACGTAAATTGCGTTATCTTAAAATTTTTTGGTTGCCCGATTCGGGCCACCAAACTTATCACTTTTTGAAAAATGGTGGCCCGGGAGCCAATTTTGGTGGCCCCGGGCCACCGGGCCACCGCTAATGTCGAGCCTTGTATACAGTATTCAACAAAATCTTCAAATACTAATCCATTTACATTCTTTTTCCTACTCACCAATGCTGCTGATTTGTTAAGGTATTCCAATCCTTTCTGTTCATCCTTCTCCACTCCTTGACCCTGTGAAATGAATAATACACAAACATGATCACACCACTATAACAACAAATGCAAAGTATCCCATTAGAAGGGAAATCATGAAAAAGAAGATTCTTTCTATCATGGTCCCAATGTTCCTATAAATACAAGATTTGAAATTACGGTACACCGACAGTTTTTCCAGTCACAGAAAACCCTTCATCGGCTGAAAACTGCATGCTTAATAAGTAATTCGCGTGCTCATTACTGCCCCCCCCCCCCAACAAAATCCTGGCTACATTGGTGCCACCCCCTCCCCCAGTGCATTACCCAATGCAGGTCTCTCAGGAACACCAAGTAAATAAAACATATACACTGTATTAAAAATTGAACAACACCAACAAAATAAACATGATATGAAATAAGACAGTATGTATATTCTGTCCAAAACATTACTTTTTTTGTTTTAGATTAATGAGAGGTAGTAATAATAATGAGGTTTGGGAGTGTCTGCTATTGGATATAAACGAAGTAAAGTCAAGGCCAACTTCAGGAAAAGTTAAGGAAAACTCTGTAAGAAAATTCTTGTGGACTGCTTCTTATCTCACCCTAAGTAACACAATACCGTAGTCGTAGAGAGCGATCCTGTTCTTTGGATGTGTGTGCGCCGTCTCAGCGTAATACGTCACTGCATGTTCCATATTTCTCTTCACTCCATGAGTTCCCCAGAATAGATGCTGGGCAATACTGGACTGTAATCATCCAGTTTGTTGATCATATTCAAATTTATTCATATCTATTCAAATTTCTTTGGATTTATTCAAACTACCAAAATTCATGCAAGTTGAATGAAATATCTCCTTTTTTTTTTCTTTTTTAGAAGTAAAGAAGTGAATATTCTTCCTAGATACTTTTTTTCTGATGAGTGGATGCAACTATAAGAGTTAGAAGATAGGATTTGGAGCATGCATTTTTTTAATCTCTTGGGTGGTATTCTCAAAACAATGTTATCTTTAATATTAAGCAAAACAATTTTGATTGTCATTGCAAGCAGAAATAGTGTGGAACACACACTTTAATATCACTGATGCTTGGGCAAAATCTCGTTCAAAATTACGCCAACTCAGCCAACTTGGAGCAGACATTAACCTGTTGAGCACTATTTGATTTCAGTCTACCATGCATTTCCCATAGACCAAAGCCCAAGTTCTCTCATGCTTAGCATTCAACAGGTTAACCAATGATTTGATCAATGTTTGATTTGTTATGCCAATTAGCATTGTTTCACCATTAACAGATAACCTCAATTTCAGAATACCACCCTTGGGCCCCATTTCATAAAACTTGTAATCACCAACAACTGCCACATTTCTATGACAAATCTGCTCTCAGCCAATCAGTTGCAAGGATTTCAGTAGCTTATAACAGTTATTGCAACTTGTTATTGGTAACGAGTTTTATGAAAGGGGGCTCTGTTTCATAAAACTTGTTATCAGTAACAACTGAAACATTTCTATGACAAATTTGCTCTCAGCCAATCAGATGTAAGGATTTCAGTAGCTTATAACAGTTATTGCAATTTGCTATTGATAATAAGTTTTATGAAACAGGGCCTAGACCTTCACCAAGCAAGGTAATACCCACCCTAAGATGAAGTACAGCATAATCATATTGAGCTATTGGATCAGCAGGATTTTGCTCTGCATTAAGACGATAGAGCTGAGCCGCTGCTGCAATGTCTCTCTGCACACCTGCTGTACCATGGTAATACATGCGAGCTAGGTTGATCTATCATGAGGGGAGGATGGTGTAGGAACAAGACAGAGGGAGAGGGAGAAAGAAGGTTTGAGAAGATGAGAAAGGGAAAGGGGAAAGAGAGAGGGAAAGAGTGCATGAGAGAGAGAGAGAGAGAGAGAGAGAGAGAGAAAGGGAAAGAGAGAGGGAAAGAGTGCATGAGAGAGCATGAGGGAGAGTGAGAGAAGAAAATGGAGAGTAAAGAGGAAGTGGAGAGAAAGGGAGATGGGGAGATGAAGAGGGGAATTAAAGTAGGGGGGCATGGGGCATGATGGTGTAGGAGCAAGACAGAGGGAGAGGGAGAAAGAAGGTTTGAGAATATGAGAAAGGGAAAGGGAAAGAGTGCATGAGAGAGAGAGAGAGAGAGAGAGAGAGGAAGAGAGCGAGGAAGAGAGAGAGGGGAAGAGAGAGAGAGAGGAAGAGAGAGAGAGAGGGAGAGAGAGGGAGAGAGAGGGAGAGAGAGAGAGAGAGGGAGAGAGAAAGAGAGGGAGAGAGAAGAAAATGGAGAGTAAAGAGGAAGTGGGGAGAAAGGGAGATGGGGAGATGAAGAGGGGGAATTAAAGTAGGGGGGGGGTCAGAATACAGAGAGGAGGATGTGGTAATGAGACAGAGAAACAGACAGGTAAAAAGAGGGACAGAGATAGAGACATAGAGGGAAGAGAGAGAGAGAGGAAGAAAATGGAAATGTTATCAAATACAGAGATAAAGAGAAGAAAACAGAAAGGAAAGAGATGAAATGATAGGATGAGAAAGAAACGAACAGACAAAAAGAGAAGGTATGATAAAAATTGAGAAGGGCATGAGAAATGCATAGAAAGACAGGCGAAACAATATGAAAGGATGTGATAAAAAGAGGAGAGATAGAAAGATATGGATGAATTACATGCACTGAAGAATGGGAAAGACCTTTTTTTATCACCAATAGCTTGCTACATGTAACTCTTTGGGAATAATAGCATATTGTATGGTATGATTTTTCTCTCTCTCTCTCTCTCTCTCTCTCTCTCTCTCTTTCTCTCTCTCTGTCCCTCTATCTATCTTTCTGCCTTAATCTGGATCTGTTCTGCATTTCTCATTCAATGATAGCCTTTTTTAAAAGTTCAATTGTACCAAAGAATATAATGTTCCATGCACATGGTTATAAAGTATTCATACATCCTTCATTGTATTTCAAATACAGAAACAGAGCATGCAAAAGGATGTCCAAGAAGATTTGTCATCGTCCGATCATAATTTCAAGACTTCTACTGCTCTTGGGGTATTTATAAATCATGTATATTGCATCACTACAAGGAGTCTACATTATCTTCTAGTCTTTAATGATACAAACTTTTCTACAGCAATTTTAAGTCAAGACATGGCAAATTAAGAGAATGAAATTGAATCACTCAAAAGTGATAAATATATTTTTGGTATGCATATAAGTGAGTGCTCAAGCTAAAAGAAATGGAAAATTTAAATAAACATTAAGCCTGTTAAAGAAAACCTATTCTAAATTCTATAAAAAGACAAAAAGGTATGAAATATATGTAGAATAACCATAATCTGTCCAGTTAAAAGTCAAAGCACATCATATAGAAAGTTATCCAGTAGAACTACTTTTTTAAAACAATTTCTCTTTTACAAACTAGTCCCTTTATGATCCTGTTTCTGATGAACTTGGATACGCTACATAGAACCATGTCTTACAAGTACCACTACATAATAAATGAAATAAGAAGTCAACATGAAAATATAAAAATGTCTTCTTTTAGATTTAAAGTATGATGACTTATCTTTGATTTAGTCAAACACTGACTTACTGCAGAAGTTATTTTGAATATTGAACTATATCAAGTTGCTAGAAATATCTTACAATTCCTTCAGCGCTTGTCAAAGAAAGATCAGAGCAAATTAACAGATGTAATTTACTAACAAGATCAACATTCAGGTCATTTCTGGGTAGATTTCTATTCTGTAGAAAATACCCTGTGACAGTTTCTAAAATCATAGAGCAATTGAATTCATCAGCTGATGGAATAGACTGGTGATCCTACCTGTGCATCTGCAACACCTTGTTTGGCTTGATGTTTAAGCCATTGAAAGTAATCACCTGTCTCACCAGTCTGTGTTTGTAGCTGATGTTCATCGGTGAGTCTCACTGCTTCAAATGAAATCTACAGAGAACAAGAAGTAAAAAATGAATTGACATTCCATGGTGCGATAGCTCAGTAATTTGGTAAAGCACTGGTCTCGTAATCTGATGACCTTGGTTCGAAACCGTTGATGTGCCTCGGAAAGCCCCCTGGTTACAACCATTCATGCTTTCTTAGCAGTTGGGTAAAAACAAACCAAACCAAACCAAACCAATTATGAATGTCTTATCTTCTTATCAAATGATCCAAGAAAGCCCTCCTTCATCTTTGAAAAAAAACCCAGATGTACATGTATCATTATCAAGATTAATTTATTACAGCAATGAAAATAAGTAAACATGAATAATCCAGCTTCGGCTGTTTTTCATATAAAATATTATTGTACAAAAAAGTTTCTGATTATATTGATAAAACATGATGAGGTGAACTAACTTGAACTGAAACACAAGTACCCATGATTAAAGTTATTTATCTATAGAACTGATCATGGCTGACAACAACTGTTTCTCAGTAACAGAATGATACATACATATTTTATTTCTAAAGATATAGCATTTCTTATGAAAACTGAAAAATTATGATTGCCACAGCCCACAAGAATGACAGCACACAAGACCGACAGTCCATGTGATCCGGAGAGCATCAGCTTACAGATTAACAATTTTGGTTCTCATGAGCCTTCAGCAATATTGGTCTTGAAGACTATCAGTATCAAAGGTTTATAGCAGTCATTGACAAAACGTGTCTTTGTACACTCACATCACTGCCAGAATGCTTGGTTCGATGCAGAATAGTTTCTAGAGCAACATGGTAGTAATAATCTGTGAAGAAGAAAATATAGGAAGGATGACATAAAACAGAAAATTTTTGAAGAAAAAATGAAGGGAAATGAATTAATTCCAACATTGAGTTAAAAGAAAGGAATCTCTACCTTCTTTTTATTTTAACTCTTTCGGATACATGTACTCTCTTATGTATCCTATAACATTTAGAGAATACATGAGAGATTCTCTCCGACGCGTCTCATGAGAAAGAAATCTTATCAGTTCTTTCTAAAACCTCCAGGTAAAGCTACAGAGTAATGGTATACAAAGATGTTGTGCATTCCGACAGGTTGTGTATCCAGATAAAACAATTTGAAGAAGATTAAAAGCAACATTTCACAAATCATTTGAGAACTATGTTTGAAAATATCATAAAGCACATACATTCATGATGATGAGTGCTATTTGATGACTACTTTTTGCCCAGTCCAAAGGCAAAGAGAAAGGTTTCTTTTTCGTAGGTGTCCGGACACTCGACCCTCCATCCTGATGATATCACACAGAATGATTATTCATTACCTATATTACAACAATGTTCTAGTTTTACTGAAATACATGAATAACATACTTCGGTTGTTTAGGATTTTCTGCATGTAAATAAATGGTGCATGAGGAAAAAAAAAAAAAGTGTGGTCCAATCAAATTCCTATAAAGTTAGCGCAAGATACAATGTCACGAGTAAGTCTGCCCAACTTTTGGCAAAACTCTCTTTTTAATGCGTATTTCATTATAAGTGGCATGGAAAAAAGAATTAAAAACAAGAGGGGGTTTTCCATGGGGGTTTGCTGCTGGATATCTCAGTGAACCTTTAAAATGTAATTTGAAACAAAGAATGTATCCTTACTGAAGGCATAGTCCATATCAACAGGGACTCCACCAATCCCTTGATGATGTTTGTTAGCTAAGGCTGTAAGTGCAAGCCTGCTGCCTCCTTGCGCTGCTACCAGCCAATAGATTAAAGCCTGTGTTGTTGAATGAAAGGACAACATTGAAAGGGATCAACAAAAAGGCAGACTGCACTATATCAAATGTGACTACAATGTTGCTAAGAAACACAAAAAATTCAACAAAGTGTTGAATTTTTAATTTACATGTCTGTTTCATAATTTATCATGAACTTCAAAAAAGGGTGTAATCTTCTGATTGGGAAGAAAAAGGTACCTTTTTATAGTAGAGAAAAAAATCATCTTTAATACACATTTTCTGGGAACAAATTGCTGCCCACAACAAAGGAGAGATTGAAATGACCAACTGAACTCAGTAGAGCAAGCCCTAAAATTGCCCCATGAAAATATATTCTGAGTTTTGGATGTTCATGGTCTCTTTTACATAAACCATCCCGTCAGCACAAAGATGCCCCCTGAGCACAAAGATGCCCCGTGAGCACAAAGATGCCCCGTGAGCACAAAGATGCCCCGTGAGCTCAAAGATGCCCCGTGAGCACAAAGATGCCCCGTGAGCACAAAGATGCCCCGTGAGCACAAAGATGCCCCGTGAGCTCAAAGATGCCCCGTGAGCACAAAGATGCCCCGTGAGCACAAAGATGCCCCGTGAGCACAAAGATGCCCCGTGAGCACAAAGATGCCCCCTGAGCACAAAGATGCCCCGTGAGCTCAAAGATGCCCCGTGAGCACAAAGATGCCCCGTGAGCACAAAGATGCCCCGTGAGCTCAAAGATGCCCCGTGAGCACAATGATGCCCCGTGAGCACAATGATGCCCCGTGAGCACAAAGATGCCCCGTGAGCACAAAGATGCCTTGTGCGCAGAAAAACCCTTTAATAAATATGACATATTTTGAAGTTCTTTTACTCCAAATCCAGTTGTGACACTCTGTTGTTTTACAGTTACTGTTACCTTCCTTCTACATTAAGTTTAAAGAAATATTGAAGCGTTTCATTTTCTTCTTTCCTTGATTTGTGAAAGAACAACTCTAGGGCGTTTCTGTGCTGTTGCAATGAAATGTAAATAAAGCTAATAATTTTGATGATGATATATCCTTACCTTAGACTCATTGCTCTGCACTCCTAGTCCTACATTGTATGCTGTTGCTAGGAAACCTGTAGCATCCATGTTGCCATAGCAACTAGCCTGTTTCAGCCATGGTATCGTAGCATGTACCCCTGCTAGGCCTTCCATATGCTGAAGATACGGAATAGAAAAGAATTGAGAAGGAACCAGATGAAGTGGAAAACTTCAACAGAAAACCCCTGCATTGTGTACAAATAGTCTTTGCCTCCTACTCTATTATATGCCTAGGGAGCAGGAGTTGGTCTAGGCGGTAAGGTCTGCGTTCAGCTCTCTTCTGCAAAGTGGCTCTGATTGGAGCCAGGTTAAAACTGATACTTTTTATGGATCATGAAAATGAAGGTTGGTCCCAGATATAAATAATCAGATTTGAATAGATACAAGTCTGTTAAATAACAATAGTAGACACCCACACACTATTTCTTTTTGTGTGACACACAGAGAAGCCCCGCACAAACTTGTCATAAAGTCAATAGGTCAACAGGGTTGCCCATGCATGTACCTGAGACCAGCATCATATTTCAAAGCCTACATGTACACACTTATACCATACAACAAAATAATGAAATAGCAATCAAATAGAAATCATATGAACAAATGAACACTCAGTGACAATAATTACAATCATATACTAATACAAATTTATTTCAACTATTCCCCCCCCCCCCCTCTTCTCTCTTTCTCTCAAGTTTAACTCATGGAACACTAAGCTGGAGATAACCCTGGGCTAGGATATTTGGAAAATGTATGGTATACTGAAATCAAATGGAAGAGAAAAGAAAATGTCTTATAAAGAAAAGGCATTCTTCACTTACCAGCCTCTTCAGAACATACTGATAGAGCTGGTGCCCGACCCACTCATGCGTTGCAGCATAGCTGTTGTTGATTGCAGTACTTTGTTGCAGCAACCTCCACAGTTTGTGTTGTTTCCTGGGTACAGGTTGCTGCCATATATAACAGGAGGGTTGTAAGTGTTGCAGGCTCTCAGTAGCATTGTTGTTGGCAAGGAGTGGATGAATGCTCGGACAGGTCACTGAATATTTCAAAGGAATCATTTTGAAAAACATGTTCTGATAAAAATCTGAACGGCAAAAATTAAAGAAAACAGTGATATTTTCATGGTTCCACTTCAAATCTTTCAGAAAAAAGACAGAAGCCTCAGGTTAGTGATATTAGTTTGAACCTACTAAATGAAACTTCTCTAAAATTTGAGTTATTTGGCAGCTACGCCAAAAATTTCAACAATACATGTATAAGCCATTTTGTTGATGACTGTTATGATCTTAAAACAAAACTTACTCTTCTTGAGTTTTTCTTGTAGCTTGAGTTTATAGTTGTTAAAGACAGTTTCCATGGAAACGTTAAGACGATGACATTCCCTGTAGTATTTTGAGATGTCACTGGTATAATTCAGCTGGTCAATGGGTGTCATGGGTACCTGATCAAAATTGACAAAGCAAAGAATGAATGATGAAACAAGTGAAAGATACATGTATATTCTATTTCTTCAGATGATGAACAAGAAGTTTATCCCTATACCAGACTGACTTTACAGCTTACATTTATTACTCTACTTACTTACTTGTTTACTTTATAGTAGCAATTCATTAAGTTAAATTTTATCTACCCGCTATTTATTCCTTCATACTCACTATTAACCAATTCTCCCTACTACAAATATGAGATTCAACAAATGATTTGACAAGATTTCTTCTGGCTTCCATAGAAAATGTATAGCCAGGCGAACAAATCCCTCATTTGATGAAAATATTGCTCACGTTTCATAAACTCTCTGATAATTTCATTAGATCTATGCAGATAGCATCAGAATTTGTTGCTTGCATATTCTAGGCTCAAAAACTATCATTTTTAGGGGACTTACTACGATTCAACCCATTATGTTTGCATGGCAACCGAAGTGCCATTGTCTGCGCTGTGTGGGAAATGTTGCCCTCTACTGTTGAATTTGCAGTAGGGAGAAATCATCCGTTCATTTATCTATAAAGTGAATTCAAATTGAAAACATTACCTTCTCAGGGTCCAGGGCCTGATGCCTCCAGAGTTTAGCCTTTACCATGTACCCACTGAATGACTTGACGGCACTGCTAACCCTAACCCTAACCCTAACCCTAACCCTAACCCTAACCCTAACCCTAACCCTTTACCTTCTCAGGGTCCAGGGCCTGATGCCTCCAGAGTTTAGCCTTTACCATGTACCCCCTGAATGACTTGACGGCACTGCTAACCCTAACCCTAACCCTAACCCTAACCCTAACCCTTTACCTTCTCAGGGTCCAGGACCTGATGCCTCCAGAGTTTGGCCTCTACCATGTACCCACTGAATGACTTGACGGCACTGCTAACCCTAACCCTAACCCTAACCCTTTACCTTCTCAGGGTCCAGGGCCTGATGCCTCCAGAGTTTGGCCTCTACCATGTACCCACTGAATGACTTGACGGCACTGCTAACCCTAACCCTAACCCTAACCCTAACCCTAACCCTAACCCTTTACCTTCTCAGGGTCCAGGGCCTGATGCCTCCAGAGTTTGGCCTCTACCATGTAGCCACTGAATGACTTGACTGCACTGCTAACCCTAACCCTAACCCTAACCCTAACCCTAACCCTTTACCTTCTCAGGGTCCAGGGCCTGATGCCTCCAGAGTTTGGCCTCTACCATGTAGCCACTGAATGACTTGACTGCACTGCTACCACCAAGATGGTAGAAAGCATTGGTCTCATTGTAGTGGACATTGTTGGCAAACGAACTCCTCCCGACCAGATGGGTGGTGGTAGTGGGCAATGACCGAGGGTAGAACTGGACTGACCACTGTAAGGGAGGGGTACAAGAAGACAGTGGTATGGATTTGGAAGAGGGAGAAAGGGGCATGGGGAGGATGCAGGGGAGGAGTGGTTGTAATTTAACAAAAAACAATGTTCAGAATTCTTAATCACTGGAAAAAATCAATTACGTATGACTAGTACCTAATATGGAATAACTACAAAAAAAAAAAAAAAATTTACCAGGCATTCTAAGGGTTGATTGTTAGGGGGTTTCAAGAAAATAAAGGATAGCATAAGACCACAATGCCTGGAATCACATAACAGTTCAATTCAATAATGCCCTATTTGATGTGTAGCCTACTCATCAGTCACTTTTTATACTGAAAGTGTATTTTAACATGCAATATCTTTAAACTGGAATAATATTTGAAGCTCATACTGTATGTTGCAAATAGCATTTGACATGGAACCCTTAACATACAGTTCCAACTGTCTTATGGTGACTGATACACTTTAAAGATGTTTCCCTTTCAGCAACTCATTTGCAAGAGAGCAAACTAATAGATAACTACATCAGTCTTTGTAATACAATCTTCATTGAGAAAAAAAAAAAAAAGTTCAAGGGGAACCATAAAATGTCATCTTTGACAGGTAGTTTGTCTACACATTGTATTCCCAAGAAGTAATTACAAAGCTTTAGGAGTACTGGTATTGATAAAATATTACCTTTCTGCCATCTTGTACGTAGACCATCAGCATCCATTCATTCAGGGGTAGTTTGATATTATTGATCATGCTCATGTAAGACTTCTTATCATCCTCTATCTGAATAAACACTTGACCTGGTCAGAAAAAATGAAAGAGACATAATCTCATATGTACATATACTGCATTTCATTTCATTTCATTTCATTTATTTATTTTCCATTAAAACAAAAGTAAAAATACATAGTAAAGCAAATGATTTGCAAACAGGAAGGACCCCAAGAAAGCAAAGCTTGTAAGAAGGGGCCCTGTACAAACAAAATAATATATAATGTTATTAAATCATGTCTTTATAGAAGATCAAGTTAATTACAAAGAGACATAGATGATTACATGGAAACACAATAGTTTTGATCTACTTGCTGTTTATTTTTAAAACAATAATGTATTTTCACTTGATATATTAGGAGGGCCACTTTCCAGGTGGTCCAGTGAACGAAAGTAACAGCTTTGATTTCACAGTGTTCCTAGTATGGCCTCTGGCACATGGGATAAAGCAATAAATAGCAGATTTTCCCTGTTGAAATAAGAAAATGTACTAGACCTTAGAAGAAATTTGTAATAGGAAATTTTAATAGATTTAAAGAAATCAGTCCTCTTTCCTAAATGAAATTTTTCCCTAAGGCTTTAACCCTTGCTTGGTTTTCATATTTCTTTGGCATGTTTTTTCATTATGTTTCACTCTATTCACTCATGTACATGTACATGCATATATTCATATAGGTTTTTAAATGGGTTCCATGTGACCCCCTTAACCATGCCATACCAAACTATCTACCGTCGTCAGGATGACGAGATGTGGCCTTCAAGGTTAACCCATTCGTGACAGAGGTCCACATTTTGTGGTTTGGCCTAATACCTTTTAATGCAAAGCCCTAAAAATCATACCAAATACATGAGCAGAAAGAGCAAAAAATTCTACACAAACTGTGCCCATTTTAGTTGCGTCAATATTCGTTGTTTGATGCTAAAAATTTTCAAAGGAAAATAAGCATTAAAATCCTTAAATTGGCAATGTGACAGAAAGTTTAAAATCACCGTTTTCCCCTGCAAATTGGCAACTTTTTGACTTCTCATCATTAAAATCCTTAAATTGGCAATGTGACAGAAAGTTTAAAATCACCGTTTTCCCCTGCAAATTGGCAACTTTTTGACTTCTCATATTCATTTCAGATACATGATGTTTTATAAGAAAAATGTAGCAATAAAATAAAAATGTTAGTATTGCCAATTTGAAGAATAAAAGCTGATCAAATTAGGCTTCAAATAATTCCTGTCACAAATGGGTTAAGACTTACCATCGTTTCGTAAGAAGATGAGTGGAGTAACATATCTATTGGTGTACTGTGTCTTACGATGAATTAAGCTACACATGGAATGTTTGCAGTGTTCGATGATGTAGATGTAAGCAGAAATTGTGAACCTAGGCAATCAAGAAAATATACATATGGGTTAGAAGTGCATAATAATAATAACAATAATATTAATAATACAATTTTATATAACGCCTATTACAAATGTTTCTAGGTGTTTTACATCAACATTAATAACAAACTTAACATCACTTTGATACATTATTACATAGACAATATTACTAACTAAAGAAATTAACATTAAATTAATTATACATGTATAATATACATGTATATTATTTTCATAACTATGTATATTATTTGCATAACTAAGGAAAATTAACATACTCAAAGAAGGCTGAAGGAAATGGAAAAAAAAAGAAGAAATGAATGTCCCCTCACTCCCACATGTATTGAAACACAAAGAAAAGACAGAAGCTTACATTATAGATGGACCAACAGAATTATAAATATGTAGTTAACAGGACTATCATAAGCCTCAGCTTATTGCATGGCACAAGACAGAAAACTCTACAAAGCTGTCATCAAGAAGGTCATAGAGGGAAGTACATGTACATTGGATTATTCACACTGACATCTACATGTAGGAGCATCTAGTTTTTTGATAGCTCTGCCAATGCTTTGTTAGGAGGTTATCACAAAATGTCACCTGTCTATAATAACATGAAGGTCTTGTTAGGGATATTGTCACTGGCATCTATAAGCGTTTACAGGCCTGGACTTAAGTGGGAGGGCTTTTGATCTCAATATATAAAACCTGTCTATAACAATGTCTCAATGACCTTTACAGCAAGGCTGAACATACAGTGTACTGTACATATATAAAACATATATATAAAACCTGTCTATAACAATGTCTCAATGACCTTTACAGCAAGGCTGAACATACAGTGTACTATACATATATAAAACATATATATAAAACCTGTCTATAACAATGTCTCAATGACCTTTACAGCAAGGCTGAACATACAGTGTACTATACATATACTCACTTAGGATTATTGATACTGGCATCAATAATCATTCGCAGGCCTGGTTCTTTGTGTGGAGGGATATCTCTGGAAAGTCCATGGAGACCACCGTGGAAAGCTATGGGGAAGGTTACCAAGTCAATAACCTCTGTTGGAAAAAAAAATAATCAAGGAAGCATGCCAAGTCAAATACAGTATGCCTTCTTTTAGGAATTCTGTATCCTGGTGCAAGTCCAAGGTAGATTATCCCATTTATGACAGGAATTATTCAAAGCCTAATTTGATCAGCTTTTATTCTTCAAATTGGCAACACCAACATTTTCATTTCATTGCTACATTTTTCTTATAAAACATCATGTATCTGAAATGAATATAAATTGACAGAAATTATGATGAGAAGTCAAAAGTTGCCAATTTGCAAGGGAAAACAGTGATTTTTAAACTTTCTATCACATTGCCAATTTAAGGATTTTAATGCTTATTTTCCTTTAAAAAATTTTCAGCATCAAACAACAAATATTGATGCAACCAAAATAGGCACAGTTTGTGTAGAATTTTTTGCTCTTTCTGCTCATGTATTTGGTATGATTTTTAGGGCTTTGCATCAAAAGATATTAGGCCAAACCACAAAATGCGGACCTCTGTCACGAATGGGTTATCCAATATAAACAATATATGTGTGAGATAATTAGTATTTCTGATGATTGTACTGAACTTTTATTTGCCAAGAACGCCGAATGGCACAGTCACTCCCTTGCCACACATACCGATTGGCACAAAACAATACGCACAACTCAGAGGAAGGATTGCCCTGTTCAATGTATTCAATGTAAAAACAATGCAAAACTGCCCATTTCCAGACTTGATTGGCTGCACGACAATCCTTCAGATACACTCTTTACATTCGTTTGTGGGATCGCTTCAATGGTGTCAGGAGTGGGATTGCTTCACACTCTTTAGATTTATTTTGCACTTGAAACACTTTGATAATCTTCTCAGGAGAAATACAGTGTGGCACAGTGAAATCCTTTGGGTGGCTCATAAAGAGTTAAACCAGTTGAATTCTATCCCGAGATACATGTACATGGAAGTCAGGCTGGGGTCTATGAAAACTGTGTCTTAAACGAAAATAAAATCGTGCTAAATGTGTTTGAATAGCCCTACTACATCTGAGAGCACATATGAAGTAAAATGAAATGTTTGCTGTGTTTATTATACAAATGATGTATGCGCATATTAAGTTCATTATACGAACTATCTGCACTTAAGTTGAGGCTGTGTTGCATCCAGGCGATAGATGCAAACAGCCTCAACGAGAGTGGATAGATCGTATAATGAACTAATGAAGACATGCATCATTTGTTTTATGCAACGACTCTTCTAGATCCTGTTATTTGATAAAATAAAAACAAAAATAGATCTATCCTGCAAACCTTTTTCTCTACTTACCTGAAAGATTCGGACAGTCATGGAAGCCACCATTTGCTTTTGTGTGACGTACATCGCATCACATACGTAAGAGCACTCAAGCAAGTTAAGTGTACTGATATGCGCTTCCAAGTAGTAAGCGCAAATATAGTACATGCAAATAGAATACGCGCATCAATGTCCTTGCCATACATGTATTTGTATAAAACAACACAAAAACGATTAAAAGAAAAAAAACAACCAAAAAAAACAACAACAACAAAAAACGTGTGATAGGACTGGAAACTATTGCACGTTTTTCAGAAAAAAAAAACTTGTGATAGACTCAAAAGCTGAATCACACATGACTGCGCTCTACCAATCATTTGATTAGGATCTAGGAGTGAGTTGTATAAAATGCCATAATACTTTGTTACATATGGGATATCAAAACGACCACATATACCATACGCTTGCTTTCTGTGGCTTATAGTGTGCACCTGAATATTCTGGACAAAAGCAAGTTTGAAGGAACCCTTTGAATTGTGAAAGAAATGACACAAAATGCTTCCTTATGAACTATCAAATACATGTATGTAGCTAAAATAATCAAGATACCCAAGAAAATATTATGTCTGTTCAAACAATTCTGTATTCCATCCATACTTTGTGTCAAGAGTCTGGTGTTCATTTATTTCACTGTATAAATGATTAATAGGTGAGTTTGTCAGTTTAATTGTGTGCAGGATAGGTCGTAGCCAAGGGTGTGCGCAGAGAGCATTCCAACATGTTTAATTTACCTTTTTCTTTATTGCACTGCAGAATTCCATTCCAATATCGGCTGTATCTGAGCATCATTTCTGCTTCCCATGTCAGGCACCCAATACTACGATGTCTCTTTCTTGGCCTTGCATACATGGGTAAAACCTGGACACTATACTTTGCCTTAGCATCGGCTAATTCGTAATGTCCTCTCTTCTTCGACCTCAAAATGTCTGTCTTCAATATCCATACTGATAATTCAATCCTCTCAATGATGTGTACATCCTGATTGAGGTAATCTGGTTGATATACCATACTATCTGGTAGCTGCAATGTCTGAAAGACCTTCCGTGCATGTTTTGAGTGCTGACTGCATTTCCAGTAATGTCTGACTGGGCGAAAGTGTCGGTTGTAGACCGTCCACACGTCGACTTCGATGCCAGCGGTCTCGCCCGGCAGGCATTCATACTCAATTAGCAGGACATTGTCCGGTGGGTAAACGGACGGGGGAGATGTAACTTGGATGAAGCGATTCTGCCGTTTGTTGTTGGTTTCCATGACGACAGAAAGAGTCTCGTAGTGGGATGCATGAGGGGGCGGGGTAAATTGTTGCTGGGAGACGGAGGGCTGCATCTGACGGCGAAGATGGCGGTAGGTTTCTTGTGAGGTCGCTCGGGGAAAGTTCCGCTTCAAAGTGTCAACGGTCATGATCTGAATGCAGTAAACGAATAATAGCAAGAAGCTCTTCAATTTCATGTACAGTATGGATGACTGGAAAACAGATGAACAGATGTCAGAGATGAAAGAATAAAATTGTTAGGAGTAGAATTTACATCACTTACATCAACAAAAGGATGCACAACTTAAAGTGATTATGCAATGGTAAAATTTTTTTTGATATATGATCGAGAATAGAATTCTAAGAAGAATAACATTACAACTTTGATGATTTTCAATCGAAATTCATGCATTTTGGCTGATTTTCTCATAGAAAGTCAAGAGTTGACCAAAAAATTTGAGTATGAGGTATGACGTAAAAGTGGGTACCCAGCTTCGCGCATTGCGGTTGTGCTGCGCACTAGATTGTACAATTCGTATTATACCTTGCGCGCATTTCGCGAGAATCGCGCGACAAGGTACCCACTTTGATGTCATTCTGACATAAAAGTGGGTACCCAGTTGAAACTGGGTCACAGCTGAGGGGTCAAAAATATCTTGGAATCTTACCACATTTGGGGGTTTCCTTGGCAACACGACTTTTAAAAAAAATTTAGGCAGATGATTTTCTACTAATAAAATCACGCTCTTTTAAATGAACTAACATTGTTTCAACCCTCTTTAACATTGGCCACCACAGTTTTGAACAGTTGTCTTCAAAACAGAAATCTGGACTTTACTAAACTACTTTGTTAATTGGATATGAAATATTTTCTAAGAAAATCAATCAATAATGAGGTAACTATTTTGTTTAAGAAAAATGGAAGCCAGCACCAGCTTCACTGTATAAACATAATTGTTCACCATTCAAATTTTTGCAAGAGATTTTCAGCCTAATGCAGTGAAGCGATTATACTCATCAGTTTCCAGATGCTTATCAAGTCAAACCGATACTTTTTGTTTAAATTTTGGGGTATTTTTCAAAGATACTGCAACACTAACATACTGGCCATAATCATCATTCATCTCAAATTTTTAATTTTAAAGCAGGACAGGACATGTACAGTAAGTCCAATGTCTGGAAAATGCTTCTTGTCATGTAAATATTGCACCAGATTTGCACAATGCACTACGTGTAATGTATGCACGATTGAAATGTAAGCAAATGATTTCTTACACAAATCACCACTTCACAAAGGTCTGGAATACAAATAAACACTTGTTGGAGTCTAACAGACTGCTGTTGAAGTTTGATCACTGAAAAACATATGTTCAAACATGGTGCCCAAGAAGTGCTTACTTATAATGATCAATTTAAACTGGTTGAGTGCTAGTCTCTTGCTCCCAGAGTAATGAATGTCAAAGCAGCATACCTGATGTATGCATGTGATTTACATGTACAGTTTATCAGCTCAAAACACCTACATGTACATGTAGGTGCTGTGAACTTTTTGGTTTTTAAATTTCATTTACCATGAAAAGATTCTGATTTCTTGTGATACATTGTAAAGGGTGTATGAAGAAGTTCACAGCACTAGTAGCTTCTGCTATCCTTTCCCCTCCCACTTTTATTCTGTCTCCACTGTGTGACCTTGATGCTAATTTCCAGGTTACCGGTAATACAAAAAGACAGACATGGGGGTATTCTATGTAATGTTACCATTCCTATGCCACCATGGATGATCAAGCACCTAAGCTCTCAAGAAGACTCTGTCAAAATCTCCTCAATTCTACCAACTTTTAGCCCAAATGCTGTCTAACACCACTATAAAGTACAAGTACATGTACATTGGTATTGGTTTTGTATTTATTCAACCATTAACCCATTCGTGACAGAGGTCCACATTTTGTGGTTTGGCCTAATATCTTTTGATGCAAAGCCCTAAAAATCATACCAAGTACATGAGTAGAAAGAGCAAAAAATTCTACACAAACTGTGCCCATTTTGGTTGCGTCAGTGTTCGTTGTTTGATGCTGAAAATTTTTTAAAGGAAAATAAGCATTAAAATCCTTAAATTGGCAATGTAATAGAAAGTTTAAAATCACCGTTTTCCCCTGGAAATTGGCAACTTTTTGACTTCTCATCATAATTTCTGTCAATTTATATTCATTTCAGATACATGACGTTTAATAAGAAAAATGTAGCAATAAAATAAAAATGTTGGTGTTGCCAATTTGAAGAATAAAAGCTGATCAAATTAGGCTTTAAATAATTCCTGTCACGAATGGGTTAAAAAAAAAGAAAAATCAAAACAAAAAGTGTTCAACAGTTTATGGTTCAGGGCATTGAAAAGCAGAGTGCTTGTAAATGGTTATTTGGTTGTAACATAGATGGGAAACTTAGAAAAAAAAAAAATTAAGGTGAATTTTCCCTCTGAAGGCCACCTACAATGTACAAGGAAGAGTGGAATCTTGTGAATAACAGAATGTTTGCAAACTAACATCATTCCCTTTGAATGCAGGAAGGCAATTTTATTTGCTTTTTAAATGGATGCCATCAATCTAGCAAAGGGGAGCAGAGGGGTATTGATTCATTTTTTTTAAGTGACAGAGAGAAAGAAGGAATAGAGAGAGGGGAAAATCCATCTAACCAAGGAATACAATACAATAAGAAGAGAACTTTCTGCACAGGACATTATGCCAACTAAAATGGATCTTAGTTTCTCATCCCCTCATCCTTCCACTTTGTGACCAGCCTGGATATTATTGTTATTATTTTTCTTAGGCAAAGCAACGTGCATACATACTTCTAGACATTGAGGAGACAAACGTTACTGACATCAAGCACATTAACTCTCCGCGTGTTTCGTTCGCATCAGTGCACACCCGTGGACGGGTTTCGTTCGCATTTTTGCACATCTACGTATTTCCCTATTGAAGCCCTTATGCCCCATATTTTTCACGTAATGTATGCTTTTACCTGTAGTTATACGGGTATTCAATTTCAAATTCAGTGATGAGGGAGACTTATTGCCACAATCTTCACAATAAACAATTGAGAAAACACATCAATACACCCTCCTGTGACAAAATATCCAGAAAGTCTGGTTTATTGTTGTAAGCAATGAATCACAGCACCTTTTGTGAGCACACTGAACAATGGCTCTGCCACTGAGGTAAGGTCCAAATTCACTCTTATTTTCTTTTTCCCTTTTGTTAGGTCTTTTCTTGTCAAATTATCATGGTTTTGGTATCACTAGAAAGTTTATTCAATTATCTGTGAATATAAAAATGTAATACACCTGCCAGTGATACAGGAACCATCCCAAAAGTGCTGAAGTTTTTATTGGAAAGACAAGAGTGTATGAAAAGTGTATGAAAACGAGTATTATACAGACAAAGCACACTTGAATATGAAATTAATTATATGTGATTAAAAAGCCCGTGAAACACGCTACAAGTTCGCTACACATCATTTTCCTACAAAATGTTCAGGTGAAATGTTACAGCTCTCTAAATAACAGAATGTCTGTGAATCTAGATTAGTGTCCGCTGCTGAAATAATGCAACACACAGGCGGTATGCAAGTCAACGCATGAAGAGTTAAACCCAGTACATCATGTGTAGCCTCTCATATGTTATTACAAGTGCTTTACAAAATGAAATTTAAAAATAACGGCAAAATTTGTGTTAAAACTTGAGCAAAAACATTCTACGGTGAGGAAAAAATATAATATATTGAATAAAATGGGACCCCTGCCTCAGCAATTTGAAAATATGTGGATGAAAAGCTAGGAATCAATTTTAATTGGTCTTATCTCTCTAAGTAACTGCATTCTATACTTCCTGAACTAAAGTTTATAAATTAAGACTACTAGAGGCACACATGGTAGAGTTCTCAGCAGCTGTGCATAATGGACTGTGATTTCTGTCTTTATTGACAGACAAACAAACCATGATTGTGTGCTGGAATCATGCATGTGGAAGCCACTTGAGAAATTGCTTGAACTTCATCAAATACACACCACTGGCTGACTGATTACACATAGGAGAATGCACAGAAGGAAAGATTAGGGTGTGCTGACATTCAGTAAGCCATAAATGATATGAAGCAAAACCAGAAGGGCCTTGCCTCACATTTTTTCTACTCTATTTTTTCCTTGAATTCGAAAGAAGTTCAAGACTAGTTTAAATGTGTACATGGGTTCCACACTAACTATTCCAGGGGGACAAGATTGAAATTTTGGCCTCTATGTATTGAGCAGGGAAAAAATTACACGGGGGCTCAGGGCAAATTCGCCCCCGAAACGCCAAAAAGAGCCCTGGAAAACTAAAAAAAGAGCCCCTGAAATTCTCATAGGGTCCAATGTAAACTGTAATACAATGTAGAAAATTTGGGTGGGTGGGCTCAAAGAGTAGCCCCGGAAAAAAAATAATTAATTTTTTCCCTGGTATTGAGCACTGTAGTGAGCCCGGTATTAACCCTACTTTGGAGGTAGTGAGGATCAAGGGGGGGGGGGCTTAAAATCTAAGCCGCAACATGACCGATTGCCACAAAAAAATTGCACAAAAAGTCAGTTAACTAAACTTTACTAAAGAGAGTTTATTATTTTGCTGTAAGATAAACCCACCTGGTCATGATCCTGCCAAACTAAAAAGATGACAGAACCTGGATCTGAATATATAGAGGCTTGAGCCTGCATTCAGAAGCATCCATTAGTATCCATTATAGTTAAAGATAGGACTAAAATCAAATGTCTAGCCCCTTGTACATATATATACCCAAATTATTCATGTTTGACACAAGAAATACATTACTCCCATAGAGTTAATTTGTACTGCTTCCCCACCCCCCCCCCATCATTTTTTATTCTATCAAGTGTAGTGTCGCGATTTCAAGTGCTCATGAGCTCATATTTACAGGCATGATAGAGCCTTTATTCATCTTTCAAATCACACCAATTTCATGACAGGGCTCCGTTTAGCCCACTCATCCTGTGTACTCCGTCAATGAATTGACCTCGTCCCCCAAATGTGATAAGTCTGTATCGAAACTACATAGCATGCTTTTCTACTGGTTACTCGATGTAACGCTGTCAAACTACGAGTCTGATAAGCGGCAGTTTTCTTCTTAAAATTCACCATTTTCAGTTCATTCATCAGATATGAAGCAGGAAAGGGAAAATTGAGAGCGTCAGTAACATTGCTGGTAAGTAAATCAAAACTTTTCTTCTCTTTTTATAGATATATAGATGATCTAAGTCAATGTATTTCGCGTTCGCGTCAGCTATTTGTTTCGCTATTCAAAACGCTGTTTTGACCTAAAGGTGGGTAAACCCTTTGGGTAAACCCATTCCCCACTTCGCTAAGCTCATTCAGAATCACACCAATTAATATCTTTCCTAATCTACATTAGCTGGACATGTAAAAAGTGAATGATTGTTTCATCAAGGAGCTTCTGGTTTCATGAAGAGCTCCGCCGTACCTATACCGCAGCAGCGCGGAATGGAAGCGGTATATGTTTGTTGCTGGTGTGTGTTTACATTTTAAAGCACCTGCCATCCGCCCACTTTTTTTGCACCTGCGATCGACAGAAAGTGTCAAATGAACATTCAAATATATGGTAAAAGAGCGACGTCAGTATTCATTTCTCATGTCCAGTTTATTCTAAAAGATCATACCTTTGACTCGCCGATCTCTGCTGACCAAATGATGATGGTGAAAGCCAGCAAAAATGAGTTGAAACTGCAACTCCTTCTCCCTAACGCAGCCATTTTAGGTGATGTTTAGTACTGTGCTCCGTGTACTGTAAAACATGTACAGTACTGTGCATGTGTGCGCGTGCAGCTAGCTAGCTAGCTAATCTCAGCATAATATCAGAATCATGGATATGGATGAGGACTGACCCCTCGTCGTGGGCGTGGCGGGGCATCACTTTTCCTTTAAAGGGTACCCGGAGTCTCGATTAGGAGTTTATACAGTTTATACAGTTGCAAAATAGATCTATTTTTAAATGGGAGGAAATCACAGTCTTAACATATAAAACATGACTGGAAAACTCTCATCAGTACTGTTCCTCGATTTTGTATACGCCCATTTCGCAATCATTGATGAGGTGAACTCCCGATGGCGTACGTAGCAGGGGGCAGGCTGAAGATGAGAATCATGAGGTGCAGAGATGCAGTAATTATTCAAACAAAATCAATCAGTTGGTACGGTTCTATGATGTTTTTATACATATTCCTGTTGCATTCATGCATTGTAAATTTTGCAATATTAATCAATCGTTTGTGGTGACTTGAAATTATGCTCCGGGGCCGGGGGGGGGGGGGGGGGGTACTCGCCTAATATGGTATACGGGGTGTGCCGCTGAGATGGTCGCTTTTTTTCCAAGAAATCCCTATACATGGCGTATGGTTTTGAGTCGGAAAATCCCTAAACATGCCCCTCACTTTTTTAAACTTCCGTCAACTTTATATTGTTAGAGTACACACCCGAGATGCAAAATCCCTAATAATGGGTACCCTTTTCTATATGACCATTAAAATTGGGTACGGGTATGGAGGCTTCAGCGGTACACCCCCGTCGGAACCAAATTTTAGTACCCCCCCCCCCCCCCCCCCCCCCCCCCCGCCGGGCTCCGGGGTTCACTGGTGAGATAATACAGGCCTACTGCATTAAGATCAATGTTGCAACAAGGTGGGTACGTCATACCAAGTTGTACTCAGTGTAATAAAATAGGCGAAGTCATTACAACCAAGTCATCGAAATGCTGTGTATACCTTTTTGGAAAAAAGAAGGAATTTCATTTTTTTTATATTTCACCCCTAATACAAAACACACACGCTCATCCACGCTCGTACAGCCACACAATTTGCACAGCACACATGGACAAGATGCAAGAGAAGTGAATTGTGTTTTATTTTAGACAGCGGCATATGGGCAATGGATCACGTGAAGCGCGCTTCCGCGGGGGGGGGGGGGGGGGGGTGGGGGGGGGCGGAGGTTGGATTTCCCCTCCGCCCCCCCCCCCCCCACCCGCGCGCGGTGCGCGGAAGCTTTGAAGTTTCTTTGTCTGCTCCTTCTCTTCCGATTTTTTTTTTCCCCAGAAGTCTCTTCATTTATGGAGAAATCAAATACAAAACATTGGATACAGTAGGCCTTATGAAAAAAATCAGAGTTGATACAAAATGATGATATACCGGTACTTAGATGATATAAAATAATGGAGTTTGGTCAGGAAACCAACATACATGCAGGGGCTAGCTATCATAAGTGGAAAGCTTGAAAACAATAGCAGCTTATAACCTTTCTCTTTTCTTTACTTTTTGTCTGTTTTTGTTTTGTTTTGTTTGCTTGGTTTTTGTTTTTGTTTTTTGTGTTTTTTTGTTTTTGTTTTTTTTGGGGGAGGGGCTACTTTTTCTTTTGGGAGGCGAACGTCCCTCCACCAACATCAAGAAAGGGGATGTATTTTAACAAAACATATGATAACCCCCATCCCACCCACCCCCCCCCCCCCCCCCCTCACGCGAAGCGCGCGGTAGCTTTGACGATTTTTTGTCATCGTTCCCCGTCTGATGCTGCTCTTCCGATGTTCTCTCACCCATTTTTTTTTCTTTTCTTTTCTTTTTTTATTTTTCATTTTCATTTATCTTCACTTTTCTTTTTCTTTTCTTTTTTCTTTCTTTCTTTTTTTTCTTTTTTCTTTTTTCTTTTTCTTTTTTTTTCTTTTTTTCTTTTCTTTTTTTTTTTTTTTTTGGGGGGGGGGAGGGAGAAAATGCGTTTTCCCCACTTTTTCGTGGGGGGGGGGCGACCGCCCCCCTGCCCCCCCCCCCCCCACTCCGCTTATAGTATGCCTCGCTCAGTTGATCTGCACTGAAAATTCAGCCATGTTTATATTCTACAAAGATAATGTGCGACATATGCACTGCAGAGAGATGAAATTATGGAACAGTTTACACAACCCTTTATAGCATTGGATTTGATTATCAACTTACTATCAAAATAATGGAAATTTGGGATATTTTCCATACAGAACAATAATTTCTAGTTTAGCAACTTAACAAATTCATTATACTGTATTCTTATATTTATATGCATGATTTTCCTTAAAATTTCACTTTTCAAGTATTTACCTAATATCAGGATGGACTTCCAGTTTTGATGAGCTTGACGGATGAGTGGACGTTAAAAAAAAGAAGAAGAAGACAAAAAAAAGAAGCACACACACACACTGAGAGGAACTTGGGTGAAGGAAAGAGAAAAAGTTAAGAAATTGAATTTTATTATGGAAATAGGAAGACCGGAGATGTGTCGGTAAATATCAAAGCAAGAGAAGGGGGGGGGGGGGGAACAACAACTGAAATTCAGGGGCGGATCCAGGGGGCCGAATCGGCCGCGACTCCCCTTTGAAAGCCGAGCGGGGGCCAACTCGGCCGCCTCCTTTTGAAGTCGAAGACCTTCATTTTTTCATTTTATATCCTTCGCTTATCACCGAATTTTCAGGGTAAAATTAACACCTGAAAATGCCGAGGACCCCCTTTTTATATCGATCCTTCGCTTATCAGCGACTTTTCAGGGTAAAATAAACACCTGAAAATGCCGAGGACCCCCCCCCCCTTTTTATATCGATCCTTCGCTTATCAGCGACTTTTCAGGGTAAAATAAACACCTGAAAATGCCGAGGACCCCCCCCCCCCCTTTTTATATCGATCCTTCGCTTATCAGTGAATTTTCAGGGTAAAATAAACACCTGAAAATGCCGAGGACCCTTTTTTTCTTCTTTTTCTTTCTTTCTTTTCTTTTAATTTTTACTCCTTTTTTTTTTTTTTTTAGTTGTTGTTGCTTGTCAGCACTTTTGGGGGGTTAAATCAAACACATATAAAGGCCGACCCCTTCCCCCTTTTGAAAAATTTTGGATCCGGCACTGAAATTAATCGTACAAGGAACGTGGAACAGAGATAGTGAGAGAGGGAGAGAAGGAGAGAGAAAGAGAGAGAAAGAGAGAGAAAGAGAGAGTGAGCGAGAGAGAGAGAGAGAGAGAGAGAGGGGGGGGGGGCCGTGGAAGAGGAAAAGAAAGGAGTATTCAAAATAGATTGGATGAGATAGATGAAAAAAAAAACATGCGAGGAAAAATCTGCATGAGAGAGAAATGTAAATAGAATAGAACAAGCAGAGAAATCGAGTTTTTAAAGGAAATCATCAGAGTTGTAAATGAGAAAAGGAAGAGAGGAACGAGAGTGGAATAGAAAGTTCCAAAAGGAAACTGGAAAAGAGACACGATTCAAGCAAGAACAAATTTCTAATTCGTAACAGAAAAATGTATAGAGGACGAGATGGGATCAAGAAAGGAAAGGAAATAGTGAGGGAAATTGGAAGAGGGGGGGGGGGATAGAGAGAGGTCGAGAGAGAGTGAGAGATAATAAAAGATGAGAGATGTAGACGATGGAATAGAAGCAAAGTGTCGCATCTCTTTGACTCTCCTTACACTTGATTTAGCAGGGTGTTTGTAGACTTATATCCCAATGAACTTTGGTGTTTGGATAATGTTGAAGTGTTGAATGTATGTGGGATGAAGTTGCATAAATTCTCGGATTAACCCCTTGAAATTGAAAATACATTGCAATTGTATCAGTTATCATACTTAAGTACAAATGAAATCTGTATACATGTACCAGATATTACCTCAGAAAACATCTGACGGACATAAAACACATTTTCCAACACCTACATGTATTGCTATCCAGTGTGAATACTGCATGTGTAAAATTCACATTTCTTGTTCTCGATAAGAACTGGTAAAAGCAAGGTGGACCCTCAAACGAAAAAAAAAACACTGTTCAGAAAAAAAAGAACCTCATTACAGCAAGGTAATTTTGCTTGTTCCACCTCTTTGCATTCTTATGTTGCAGGGGCGGATGGGGTGAATCGCCCGTGCCACCTTGAAAGGACGACTGTACTTTTTTGTTTGATTATACACCTGAAAAAGCTGACCCTCCCCCTTTGAAAAATGCTTGATCCCGCCCTGTGTTGAAATGAATAATATTTTAAGGAAACCTTACTTGCATCCCCAAAGATTATTACAATGTGGCTCCACACTAATTTTCAATCTACTAGGACAGGGTTTAGTAAATAAAATGTAAAAAAAAAAACAAAAAAAAAAACAACAAAACCCCAAAATCAAAACAAACAAACAAACAAACAAATAAAAAGCAGCCAAGTACACTGTGATGTCTATGGCATCGGTTTGTGTTTATTGTAACATTAGAGTTTCAGCCCAAGAGTCTACTACAAGTACATGTACATACATGGAATACATTGTTTTCTACTTTTAGTGAAAAAGTACATCAGGCGTAACATTATTTACAGAATACAAACAAATTTACATGACTTATAGTCATACCTGAAATATGGACATCATCAAAAGCTGGTCAAAAATGGAATATACACTAATTACATGGACTAAAACATACATTATGTTGTTAAACAAGACATTAATCACTAAACTAACATACAAAGCAACAAATATCACAAATATTAATTATTGCTATGAAACTACATTTGCGCTAGTATCTAAATCATGATGAATACTTTATGAATACAGTTTGCTTCATTCTCTCTGAATGTACATTTACAACTCCTCATTTACATACATGTAGGCAGTTAGTTATTCACAATATAATATACATACATTGTATATGGAATCCATTTCATTGTTTACAAAAGATTTGGCCATGATTTCATTTGATTCTTTGAAAAAACTACAAGTCTCTGAGCAATGCATGCATTTATCTAAAATTTTACAATTTAAAAGTTGATTCTGTGGGCAAGCAACATTTTAAGAAAACAATTACACTCTAGTACTGACTTACTTTACAAAAAACAACAAATAGGTCTGTCTTTGTGACACAATCAAAATCCTTAATATTCTGCATCTTGAAAATGTTAAATATTTCTTTAAAAAAAACAAACAAACAGGAAAGAGAATGTTTCACATACATGCAGGTTATAAAACATATGTAATATCTTATTAAAAGGTATTATGTACTATTTTGCTTCATTTTGATTGACCTGAAAATTGCTTTTAAATGGTAATAAGTACAAAAAAATGAACAAATCTAATTCCTAATACTTAATACAGAACATAACCATTAATTGAAGAATGGGGGGGGGGTGGGTTGTATAAAATTACATATTTTGCTTAACTGATTCACATCAAAATCAGTTTTAATCCAGAGCAGTACAGTGTCTCCTATTAGTGATAATCTGAGAATATTTTAGGATCCCAAAATGTTGGGATTACAGTTTAAATGTTGTGCAATTCTTGAATAAGAACATTTTAATTGTTTTCATTAAATTCTCTAAATTGGCCATGAAGTAAAAATAATCAAAATTATCCTGTACAAATCAGCGGTTTTTCTGTTCAATTTTGCAACTTTCATTCACACTGACTCATTTACAAACATTTGTTATTTTTCAAACTAAGTAGGAGTGGGGGAAAACGATGATTGCTGCCAATTTGAGAAAGGAAAACTGATTAATTTAACCCTTACAAAAACCCTGTACTGCTAATGGTTAAGAATGTTGAGACAAGCATTACAATAATTCATTCATAAGTGTAGTAATTATATTACCATTAACTGACTAATCACAGTATTTTCTTTGCACTGCTGTGAAAAAGTTATATCAAAATCAAATGACTGATATTTAAATCAACTTCAAAGGTGTAAATCCAAGCAATAAATTTTGAATACAAGTAGTAATCAAGTAATAATTTGTCAATTCACAGCATTTTACACATTACATGCTAAATTATTGGAATGAATTGATTGTTGGCAATATGAGAATTAAATGATCTTGGTCTCTCTCTTCTCACAGGTTCAGCCTAAAAGGGTGGATATCTACATCCTTGTATATACACTAAAAAGTTCTGCTACTGGAACTGACAAGAAGAAAAATGTGTTCTGAAAGATTTCTTATTGAATAAATAAAACATACCAACATTTACTCATATTTTCAGCCCTATTGCTCAAAGTAAAAAAAAAAAATCATTGCTACTTCAGTACAGGATGGTATACACCAGGAATGGCCAACCTGCGGCCCTCGAGCTCTTCTGGTGCGGCCCGCAGAGCATTGAAAAATCAATCTTAAAAATAGCTCATAAATGAAATGCGGCCCGCGGAGTCAGTGATAGGTACAACATTGACAGTTTTCTCATTCACAATATATTTGACATGTTACGTGGTATAAACCATTGATACAAACCTTCTAATTCTCTGTCTTACATTAATAATATTAACGACAGTCAATAACATCGCTTGCCACATTAATTTCAGTCCGTTATTTCCTCTCAGTAAATACACAAAATTGTGACCAGAGAAATTGATTTTGTTGTTTGTTTTGTGTTTGCAATATTTGCAAAATTGCTGGTGTCTTATGTGTGCGTGTGTGGGGAAGACTACATGCGGCTGCCAAATTATCCCAATTGTCAGCTGTGGCCCGTGAACTAAAAAAGGTTGGCCACCCCTGGTACACACTAAGAGGAAACCCTCCACGAATGCACTTTTTAAAAAGACTTTCCAGAATGATATAGATCCTCTCAAAATGCCCAGCAAAAGATGATAACCATTATAAGGTCAAACAAAATATTCTCCTTTCATGGAAGTTGAAGAACTCAGAAGGAGAATTATGGAATACATGTACAATTTTGGCAGTTAATGACTTGAAATTGTTCATTTGAATCACTGATATTCAAACAAAAGTTCATGCATGAATAAAAAATAATCATGAGGCTACACTTACGTTAAAGAAATACAGGAGCACTAATTAAAAAACATATAAATAAATTCCTACCCGTTTTTTTGAGTTGATATGAAACATAAAGAATGATATATCTTTTCAGTCTAATCTGATGAAATTATAACAGACTTTTTTTGGCCACAAGGAAATGTACTACTGTAGTGACACTCTACATTACAGACTGTAAGTACAGGAGGTGCTTGGTCTAATGGTTAATAAGACTGTACACAGCTTTCCACTTCATGAGTGGGGTATCTATTGAGTTACAACAATCATCTTGAAATAAACTGACTACTTAATTAACACTGGCCTAGTTCAGAAGTCTGCTGTCAAAACAAAATATACCAAGCCCCAGTTATTGGGGGTTCTGAAATATGCTCCAGCAGTGTAGTTCTGGGTGTATTTAATGATTTTGTCTGTACAACTTCCTTTGCGTCTACCGAGCACAGTCCACTGTCTCTTGGCGAAAATTCTCTCTCCACCCTGCTCCCCCCCCCCAAAAAAAAAAAAAAAAAAATTAAAAAAAAAAAAACTTTTTGCAATGTTGACTGTGGGTATGGGATTTTACAGACAAAACCATCAAATACATCCAGAACCAGACTAATGCTCCGATGACATTTGCTGCAGAAAAACAAGATGATTAGTTTAGACTTAGGATTAAGGTTAGGAATAGTGTTTGGTCCACAAATGAAAATAGAAATCCATTCTTCAGAAAATGTCATGGGAATATGTGGTGCACAGTAAATTATTCATAAATATTTTCAATGATTACAAACTGATAAAGAATTCTACCGAGGCAGATATGTCTACTAATACTTGAATACGTTTTGGTCACCCTTAATCAATGCTTGTATTTCATCATGATCAACAATTAGGTTATTATCTTCAGGAATATATGAGATGCATACAAGTAGTAGGTCTAAATTTGAACAACAATCTTTTTACAAGTTTGTTAATTTGATTAAAAACTGATATCTTTAATTGAATACGTTTCAGTCAAAGTTATTAAAGCTTTCATTTTGTCATGATTGACAGTTTGGTCATACTCATCTAAAGACCGTGTAAGATGCAGTAGGCCTAGACCTGTACAACCTGTTTACAGGTTCGCTAATGCAACCCCTTATAAACAGTATGCTAAACAATAACAACTTAAAATAACAACAAACATAGTTAAACTTATAAACACTTCTATAAGGGCAAAGGTCCCTTCTAATACTTGGAGATGTTTTGGTCAATGTTAATTAAAGCTTTCTGAAATGATTGACAGGTTATACTTATCTTCATAACCTGCAAGATATAGTGGATCTAAAGTTGTACAACAATCTTCTCTTTACAGGTTTGTTAATGCAACCTTTTTGGTGAAATAAGAAAGGGATTTCACATAGCAAACATAATCATCCAAACTCATATTGAGAGTCTTCAAATTTGAATGAAACTGTCACCTGCCAATTAAAAGTTGTAAAATATGTTACAAGTTTATGCACATGCAGAAGTATTAAAACCAAATAAAAAGGTACAATAACTAGATGTTGACCTGCCAGTATATACTTGAATAAACAAAACATGGATATTTATAAATCATTAATTATTTTCATTTTGGTCTGAGTTGTTGACAACAAATGTGAAATACAAGAAAATAGTTCCATGGAACATGCTCTATAGATATATGGTAAAAAGCAGCAAAATTGTGAGAATCAAGAAATTTAAATGAGATTATTTGCTCTTATTTTTAATACTTTTCAACATATTAGCTTTCATGTGTAGTTTGATAGAGCATTTCAAAACCATGCATCCGTTTCAGTCAATGTTGTGAAAGAAAAAGAAAACAAGTGCATTCCCTTTTCCTGGAAAGATGACAAAAGCAAAGACATAATTGTTTGATAATTATTGATTTGACAATACTTATTGTCTTATTATACCTCTTGTCCAAATAATAAATGCCCAGCAATCAATCACAATGTCATTAACAGTAAATTTGGGTTACAAAGTAGACATGTGATTAAACATAGCTGCAATAGTCTGGTTTGTGGAGTCCTGGACCTGATATTGCTGCTCTGCATACATGTTCCTGTCTTGCATCATTGGATCTGGGAGATAATGAGGGTGAGGCTGAGTGAGGACTGGACCAAGACCAGGACCAGGACCAGGAGCGGAGAGTGGGACTTGGACCTGCCCAGAAAGAGAAGCCTGGCCTTGATGTGGAAGAGACATCGGCCCTTGGTTAGGGACCTGGGATCGATGTGGACCCGATGGCAGGATTTGATTTGGGTGGGATGGAGGGATTTGATTGGAGAGCGATGGTTGCATCTGATTGGGAACAGACATGGAATGCGACATCCGGTGCATTGAGGACTGGTTAGGGAGAGACATAGGCCCACCTTGGTTTGAATGAGACATAGGATTATGGTTTGGAAGGGATAAGGGAATCTGGTTGGAGTGACATATTGAAGCTTGATTTGGATGAGATGCTGTAACTTGGTTTGGAAGTGACATTGATGCTTGATTTGGCAGGGACATTGGAGCCCGATTGGTGTGTGACATCCGGACATGCCCTTGGCTTTGACCTTGACCTTGTGGGTGGATCTGGTTTGTCATTGAGGTGGGCATTTGACCTTGCATTTGACCTTGTGTGGGGATATGGGCATGGTGAGGGATGGAAGGTTGGACCTGTGCTGGCATGGAGACCTGGACTTGAGGTGAATGGGAGGACTGGCCTTGGAGGGTGGGTTGTTGAAGTTGACTTGGAAGTGTGTGTTGACCAGGGCCGGGACCAGGAACTGACATCGGATTGTTGAGGGGGCTGTTTGGGTCTACAGCCATGTCCATCATCATCTTGTTGGGTTTCCAGCTATGGTCTGAAATCAGCTCCTGGACTTGACTTGGTACTACACTCTGAGTCTGGTTGCTTGTATTACCTGACCCATGCACCTGGGCTGTATGATTCTTCAGATCGGTCTTGTTCTTGAATCCTTCATAGCACTGTTCGCATTTGAATGGCTTTGTGTGAACTTGCATGTGCCTCTTCAAGAAAAGAGGCTGGGAAAACGACTTGTCACATTCCTGGCACTTGTAGGGAGCATCCCCCAAATGGCTGCAAGCATGAGCCTTAAGACCAGACGCCCATGTGAATGACTTCCCGCATTTCTCGCACATGTATGACTGTGCTTTCGCTGAATGCAACTGTGTTTCATGAACCTTGCGGTGTTTCTCTGTCTTGAACGTCTTGCTGCAGAAGTTACATGGGAATAATCGCATGTTGGTGTGCTTTGCCTGGTGCAGCCTGAGTTCTGTCCTACGGATGAACTTCTTGTTGCAGATATCGCACTCATGAGGGCGGTCCCCAGAATGAATACACATGTGCTGGACATAGGTGGAGCGTTGCGCAAAGGACTGCTTGCAGATATCACAGTTATAAGGCTTCTCACCCGTGTGTGTTCTCATGTGTGTCTTCAGGGTTTCAGCGTGTTTCAGCTTCTTGTCACAAATCGGGCAGGTGAACTTTGGCTCCTGATGCACTAGGATATGGCGGTCAAGACTTTTCTGGCTCATGAGTAACTTCCCACACAGGTCACAGCAGTATTTCTTCTTGCCTTTCACTGCATCGTCACACTCCTCTGGATGTGCCTCTTCCATATGAGCCTCAAGGTTTGTTGCTCTCAGGAACGCTCGGTTGCATATCGTGCACATGATGTTACCAGGTCGTGGTTTGATGATGGGTTTTGAGGGGGGCCTTCGTCGTGGGTAGTCACCTCTCTTGTGGATCAGCTCATGCCGCTCTAGGGTGTCTTTCCGGCGGAAGGCAAAGCCACACTTCTTGCAGACGAAGCGGCGTTTGATGAGATCCTGGTTGTAGGAGGGAAGAGATTCCATAGGGTGTTCCCTCCTCATGTGATGGAAGATGGAATAAAATGAATTGAAAGGCTTTGAACAGATGTGACAAGTGTGCTTCTCTTTCTCCTTTGGTGCATTGCTCTCACTCATCTCATCACTTTCCTCATCATCATCAGCCGACAGTTCCATATCTCCTGTACTGAGCTCATGGATCTCCATGTGTGTGGTGTAGCTGCTTCGTGAAAGACACTGCACCTTGCATATCTTGCAGAAGAGATGGCCCTTATGCTCCCGCATGTGAAAAGCAAGATGGGAGTATTCCCTGAAGCCACGAGAGCAAAATGGACACCGCACCAACAGGAGGTCATGCTGCTGTTTGCAGTGCCATCCAAGGTCTCGCATGGAAGGGAACTCACCGTCGCAGAAGGTGCATGGGAATGAGGTATATGCATGAATGTGCGTGATGATGTGTTGCAGAATGCCGAAGGTCTCTCCACAAAGGACACAATCAATGCCCTGACCATCCTCTAGCTCTATATCCACCTTGGTGCCTCCTTCTTCGTCATGATTATGAGTGAAGTTGGAACCTTCCGAGTTCATCAGGTACTGCTGATTTGTAGGTTCTTCTGGCTGATCCTCGCTGGTGCTCGTTCCTTTAGCGCTAGGTACATATGCATTTCTGCATGCTGAACACTTGTGCATCTCCTTCCCACAATGCTTGATGACATGAGCTTCCAGGTTCTTTTGGCCAACAAAACTCTTTGAGCAGTGGGTGCATTCAGGAAGGTCTCCAGTACAGCCTTCCCTGTCCGCTTCAACCTCTCCATCACTCAATGCTGCAAATTCTTTCTTCACCTTCTTCACATCCACTTCCGGAAACGATGAATCACCTCCAGTCAATGCACTCTTAAGGAGTTCACTGCTCTCAGAGTTTAACTTGGTGTCGTAGGTGTCAATAGGTTCTGTTGATTTTCGTCTTGGTGCAACAGTTGAACCTGGACCTGGACTGCTTATGTCAAGGTCCCTCTCTAGACCAATGCTTCCACCTGCATGGGAACATAAAGAACAAAGATTGTAATTCTACCTGGAACCATTCTTTGTGGAAGTGTAACATATGTCTATTACACTGTGTATTTGACCAGGTGCATTTTCCTTTAGTATACCGAGGGAAAAAATTCTTCTTCTGTCAAGGATAACATGATCACTTTGAAATACAAAATGGGAAATTTCTGCTGTGAGATAATAACTGGAAAATAAGGTTTAAATCAACAATAACTGGAAAATAAGGTTTAAATCAACAATGTCAATGTTTTGGTTACACATGTGATCACATATTTCCTATAAAACATTTTAACTTTGCTTAATTCCATTCAGTATATTAAAAATATTTCACTCTAAAAATTACAGTGGTAGGAATGAAACATAGTGAATCATAAGCTATCCACTAATCAGCAACAGTTATTTTCTAATTTCACACTCCATATGATAAATAGTATTTATAGAATAAAGTGACACAGTAGTGAATAAACTTATATCTCTCATGCCAAAGGCAGTGTTCCACACTTAATTTTTCTATGAGTGACATTCTAAAGGGTCTGTCCACCTTATGCCCGCCTTATGTGGTCCTATGCAAGAAACAAGAATGATCATGTATGAGCATTGCTTTAATAAATACTTACAAAAAACAAAAACAAAACAAGAATGGACAACTACTGACATTTTGGATTAAATGGAAATGCAGAGAAAGAAGAAAGGTGACAATGATCGATATAGAGAACCTGACAGATTTATCATAAATAGATGTCAAAGTGAAAAGGAGAAATACTACCGGTATGTAAAACAATGTGAAGAACTGGAAATTCCTGAGAAGACAAATCTCCAGCTTATCATATATACATGTACAGTGAAATAAATTTGCAAAGTGCATTTTTGGGGTCATTTTTTTTTGCTGTTTTGTGGCCATTTACTGTGTTTTTCCAATTGGGAAACAGTTTTGCAGTTTTTTCGCTGCTTTGTAGCCATTTTCAAAAGGGCTACAAAAGATATAAAACAGCTACAAAACAGTGAAAAAACGGCTAATCTGCTGATTCTGCTCAATGTAATAATAAAATACTACATGTCACTGGCCATACAAAATGTGCGTACCCTTCTTCTGGCATCAAAGACAACGAAGGAAACATTATTATGGAGAATGAAGAGATGCTACGCTGCTGGGAAGAATACACTAAAGAACTGTTTCATGATAACAGAGGGCAGAACCCAGAAGGAAACAAAGTTGGGTAATGCAATATTGGAAGAAGAAATATCACATGCACTCAAATGCATGTCAAGGGGTAAAACAGCTGGACCAAATGGCCTTACAAGAGAGATGTTTTCTGCAGTGGGGGAGTTTGGTGTTAAACAAATGATGCATCCTGCAAATAGAATTCATGATGAAGGACACTTTCCAATCCAGATGGTCAAATTGTTTTTTTATAGCAATACTAAAGAAGCAAGGAGCAACTAAATGTTGTTGCTGTTGTTGTTGAATAGGGATTTTACAGACGTGTATCAATCATCAAATATGATTATTTACGTCTGGGATTGACCTTTAACGTCACCATCCAAAAGACGTGGCAAATGTAGATTCATATCTTGCCAAAGGACATTAGTGCCGCGGCAGGGATTTGAACCCCGGACCTTGTGGTTCAAAGTCCGGCCACTTATCCACTGAGCCACAACACCTCTACTGTGAATGTGAACGGTTCCGGACGATAAGTTTAATGAGTCATCTGACAAAGCTGAATCTATGTGTCTTAATGAATCGAATCCATGGTAGAACCAAGGGTGAAATATCATCAGAACAGTAAGGGTTCAGGCCAGGCAAGGGCATAAGAAATGCTGTTCATAATGAGGATGTTATCAGAGAGGGCGATCCAGATGCAGAAAGATTTGTATGTTTGTTTCATTGACTATGTCAAATATGGTGGCCCTGAAGTACGCTTGACAACAGGTCATGTACGACGTGAATTTCGCATCCCAGGTCCTGAACTTCGCATCCGAGGTCATGAAATTCATGACCCCTGGCGCAAACTTTGCATCCCAAGTCGTGAAATTCATGACCTGTGGTGCGAAATTCAGGACTGGGATGCAAAGTTTGCGCCACGGGTCCTGAATTTCGCACCGCGGGTCGTGAATTTCACGACTTGGGATGCAAAGTTTAGGACCGGGGATGCGAAATTCACGTCGCACATGACCTGTTGTCGAGCGTACTTCAGGGCCACCATAGTCAAAGCATTTGACAAGGTGCAACATCCATAGTGAGCAGAATCAGATTAGCCATTTTTTTCGCCATTTTTTCGCCATTTTTTTTTTTTTTTCTTTGGTTGCTCTTTTATAGCCATTTTGTAGCCATTTTGCAGCCCTTTTGGAAACGGCTACAAAACGGTGAAAAAAACTGCAAAACTGTTTCCCAATCGGAAATAACACAGTACACGGCTACAAAACGGCAATAAGACGGTGAAAAAACTGCACTTTGCAAATTTGGTTCACAGTGATCATGCCCTTATGAAGGTGCTAGACATATTGGAGGGTGATGGAAGATAAAGTGAACTTATCAAAAACCTCTACTGGAATCAACTGGGAGCTGTAAAAATAGAAGGGAAGATGAGCAACTGGCTAACATAAAACATGGGGTTAGACAAGGGTGTGTCCTCTCTCCAGACTTGTTTTCACTATATACAGAGGTCATTATGCAGTTCGTTCAAGAAATGGATAGATCCAAGATGGAGGAGTCAACATAACAAATGTGAGTTATGCAGATGATACTGTTGTGGTTGGTGACTCTGAGGAAAAACGACAGAACCTCAAGAATGTTTAGTCGTGGAAAGTGAGAAGGGCTTGTCAATAAATCGCAAAAAGTCCTTTTGTCTCGTCTTCTCAAAAACATCACCAGTACCACAGTGCAAAGTGCAGGTGAATGGAGAAATGCTCGAACAGGTTGCAGAGTTTACTTACTTGGACAGTATAGTCACATCCAATTGAAGATGTGAAAAAGAGATCAAGTGACAGACTGGAATCGCAAAAAATCTACATTCAAGAACATGCAAAGAGTGATGACAACCCGGACTATTAATCTTCCCACCAGGCTTAGACTGTTGCAATGCTATGTATGGTCGATGCTCTTGTATGGATCCGAATACTACACTATAAACAAAGCCATACAACAGCGTCTGAAGCTGTTGAGATGTGGTTTTACGTAGGATGATGAGAATATCATGTACTGATCATGTTACCAATGTAGATGTCCTAGAAAGAGCGAAATCATCCTGTACTTTAATTCAAACTATTGTAACCTGACAAATTCACTTCGTGGGCCAGACACTTTGCAAGAATGCTCTAGAGACAGTTGCCCTTACTGGGGCTGTCAAAGGAAGGAGGGTACATCGATGCCAGCGACTGACTTACCTCTCTTGGCTCAGTGATGCCCAGGGTTCATACACTTATACATTTTCAAAATTCCATGACTTTCCAGGGCAGAAATATGCAAATTTCCATGACTTATTGATCACATGTGATGCAAAACTTACATAAAAAGCGTGCTGATTAAACGAGTTTCAAAGCTGCTCTGAGTGACATGAATGCGGGGCTGGCCAGAGCGCAAATTTATTAACATGAAAAATATCTTGAATAAATGATTTTCCATGACTTTCCAGAAGAAAGTGACAAATTCCCTGACTTTTCGCTTCTGGAAAAGAGAACTTCCAATTCCCTGACCTGTATGAGCCCTGGATGCCACTGGCACAAGGCCCCTTGACATCATACGCCGATGCCAGCAAAGAGAATACTTTTTGATAGGCAACGTCAGATTCTGACAAGCCACTTCAATGGGTGGTCTGCATTGAGCCCCTTTTTAAAGTATATCAAAATTTTGGTGGTCCAGAAATAAAATTTGGTTTCTCTTTGGTTATTACCACACAGCACCTGCGTCCTGTATGCAATGGGATAATTACCTCCTGAAGACATATTCTCCATGTAATTATGTTTAGCCTGGGCATGGCATCTGAGTTGTGTAGTGTGTGTGAAGCAGGCTCCGCAGAGCGTACACAGGTAAGGCTTGTCATGGATGACCTTCAATGTCTGTTGACCTTCAGCTGCACCGAAGACCGCCACCAGTCGACCATTGTGGGAGAGTTGAAGCTTACGGGCAAGAGCTGTGAATGAGAGGCCAGCTGCTTCGTTGACTAGCAACCTAGCCTGAAATTCATTGAGGTTTGTAAAGGAAAAGAAAATGTACTGTGAATTTGAATTTGCAACTACATACAATTGAGGTTGCCCTACACAATTAAGGCATCAATAATGTGATTTTCAACACAGAAATGAACAGAAGTTACAATGGGTTTAAAATTAAGGTTATATTCTTTTTCCATAACTACATGTATACTTAAGATGAACTCTACTTCACTACTGTCTCTTGCAACTAAAAAAAGTATCAAGCTTGCCAGGCTGGAAGTCCCGAGCCAAGCCAGGCATGGAACCAGACTAAAATGTAAGTCATGTCCACTATTAAAGTAATGATCAAAGTCCAGTAGAAGAATATCTGGAAAAGCTTGTCATATGTCATCTGTTATCACTCAGAGAAATAATTTTTCAAAATCATAATGACTCTATTAATTCATACTTACTTAGAGTGTGTAATGTTTGTGTTGACATAACAAAACAAAGCTTGTGCTTTAGGTTAAAAGTGCCATTTATAGGAATCTACAATATTGATCACTGATTTAAATGCATTCCAAAAGACATCTAAAGTCCAGTCTAGAATCAGTGAAGAGTTTAAAGAAGTCAACAAACAAGGACCAAACAATGATTTTGGGTTGAAAATGGCAGAATTTCTTTAATTACAACAGTGTAAGAAATCAAAGCACTTACCAAAAGATTTGATGGGGCCTCCTGCTCCATCTCACTCAGCAGAATTCACTTCATGGAGATTTGCTGAATCATCATCTAACCATCTGAAACACTAGAAGGTGAGAAAAAAAGAGGAAAAAAAATATCATATACATATATGTACATGAGACAAAAGAGCATTTATGCATACATGATTCAAGCAATATCCACGTTTTAAAAACATTTTTTTCTTCACTTAAATGTTTTTATGACATGCTTTCCTACGATTTACCTGAAAGAGATACATGTACATAGGTGAACTCAAAACGAGCAAAAACTTATCACATCAAATTCAAGCAATGTGTGTGTGCGTGGGTGTGTGCGTACAACTGTGTAGCTCAGGCATTAAGCTGGGATGAACAGATTTATATGGGATTGGAGTAGTAAGCCCCAAGACTTACATGTGCATGTTTTACCGTTGGTTATTTTCAATTTATTTAATCCGGCATAATCTTGAGTTAGAATTTTTTCCCCCGTAGTTGCTCTTAAAATTCACAACTTCAAAAATGAAGTTCAAGATGAATTGAAAACTAATTGCCATAAATAATATGTCATAATATTGGGTGTGGCTTTAGAAATGGTCTGGAAAGAAAAAAAATCAAAAGCTGAATATTTGGATCAGGCCCAGCAGTCTAATTTATGTTAAACAGATCTCTTATCCGAGATAAGCTTGTACTCCATAGAAGTCACTGCGGGAGAAAAGCTTCAATAATAGCTTTCATGTGTATTCCCAGACATTGTTTTGGACTTGGTAGAAAATCACACATGAGAGGTAAATAATTATTTAAAATTCCATTTTCAACTCTGAATCCCCAAATTCGTGGCATTTTAAGAGTTAAAGAGTCCCTGAATCAGATAATCTAGCAAATTTAAGAAAATTAAATCTTGCTTAGGGCAATTTTGTTGTTCGTTTTTTATTGCTGCAATGGTGAATATTCGCTACAGTCCCATACACGTTTTGGCCCTAGATGTGAGTTACATGTAATCTAGCAAATTTAAAAAAATCAAACTTCGCTTAGAGTTAGAGCAATATTGAGTTGTCTTTTTTGACTGGTCTGCTGCAATTTCTTCTTCTTCTTCTTCTACTGTGTCGACAGACTTAATGCTAGAAAAGCTAGTCCATGTGGAGACACTGAAATGAGACACGTGATCATGGACTAGAAATTTTCGGCACTTCCGGGTTCCGCTAACAGGTGAGTTAACAAACATAGCCTTGTTAGACTCCTATTGTGTTATACTTATAACACTTTGTGCTGGTGGAATGAATGCATTAGAGGAGCACCGAGGACAAGGTGTTCAGTCTATCGCAGCAAAATTGCAAATGGCGGTATTCATGGTATTCTAATCTAGACCCATAATAATCTACTGCAAAGCCATAGCCTTTTAGGGCTATATCAAACACCCTTCCCACTAGAGGCCTAATTTGTAATATTGTCCAACCAGAAGTCTTCAATTCATCCATTGCATTTGCAATTTGATGACAAGTGACAGAGACATAGATCTAGGGTGAAAAAGAAAATAAGAAAAAACATAAATCTCGGCATGTGGGACCACACAATGAAAATCTACACGCATCGCGGGATTAACGAATAATGAAAAGGGAAAAATAAATCATAAAATGTACACAAATCACATACACTCCCTTAAATTGCTTACTAAAAATCTTTTTAAAAATTATAACTAACGATTAGAAATTAAAATATATGATACAAAAGGTTATTTTCTCACCAATAAAGCACAATTTGGTCATTTCTGTAAATGTAATTCGTGGTTGATTGGATTTTCGGTGAAATGGCGCGATCGATCATTGACGAAATGGAATATCGGTACATATGCGCTATATGCACTTTCCTCCTTAGAATTGACCTGTATAGAAAGGGATCATAACGTCGAGGCCGAGGGGGGCCGCGTAACAGTTTTTGTGACTTTAGGGAGACTTTTGATTTACGGAAGGGTTTCATGTTCAAAATTTTATTGATTTCAATCCATACAAGGGTGTTAGGAGGTTAGGTGTTTTCAATGAAAATGAGGAGGGGCCGGGTATAAACTTCTTCAGTATTGCCCCCGAGAAATCTCTAAACATGGGGTATGGTTTTGTGATGGAAAATCCCCCAAACAAGCCCCCAATATATGAAAAAACCTTTAAAAAATTGGTCACATTTTGAATGAAAATCCGTAACAATGGGAAATCTTTTCTGCCCAAATGGAGGCTTCAGCTGCACACCCCTGTCTGCATGGACCAAATCCTAGTACCCCCCCCCCCCCCTCATTCCCAAATTCAACTAGGATCTTGCTTTCCCTTAATTTCTTCAATCCTCTCCCCTATTTTTCTGTTTTCTCAAACATACCTACACTTTATTTCTTCTGATTATTTGTCTCTTTTCTTCTCAACTGTACTGTGCAGGGGCAGCGCCAGGATATTTTGATAGGAGGGGCAAGATGACCCATAGGTCGATTTATTTATGTTTTGAATGAAAAAAATAGGGGTATTGTATAATTTCATGACCCAGCCCTCTCTTTTCTTATACACTTCTTTTTTCTTTTTTTTCACTTGAAAAAAAAAATCATAGGGGGCATTTGCCCCCCCCCCCCCACCGTAGCACCACCCCTGCTGTACTGTACTCTTGTATAATACCTTTATATATGTATTCAATCATCTCTACTTGCAATGCTAATTCATGTATGGTTATAATCACTCTTTGCTCTCCCTTCTTCTTTTGCATGCATTTCATTATTTCAATCAAGCTACTGAATTTAATATTAATGGACATCTTACATGTTTCCTCAGGCAATTGACAATTTTTCCCCTTGCTAAACAACCTTTCAAACTAATGATTACAAGAATAAACTCGGATCACCCCTCTCTCTCTCTCCCTCTTTCTCTCTTCACTGCACTTAAAAAAGGAAAAAGGAAATGACATAGATATAAATGTCAATGAATGATTTGTTCCATGAGAGACGAGAAAAGGAAATGAAAAGAAAAAAAAGAAAAGAGGAAAGAAAAACAGAAGGTCACAAAAAAAAAAAGAAAGTCAAAAGAAACAAAGCTAAACAACTCAAATAAGTTCCATTTGTCTGCTTTTCAGAAACTTTTGTTAATCAAATCTCTGAATTCCCTGTACGTCAGTGTACATGTAACTGGCCTTGTTGGCTGTAGCAATAACTCTTGATTTCATGCAATCAATCCCCAAAAATAAAGAGTAAAGAAGGAAAATATATGACCATTTTCTTTCATTTATTCAAGAAATTCACATAAACTGTGCATTATATGAAAGAAAGCAAAGAACCTTTGAAATCTTATGATTCTTTTTTAAAAATATGACAAGGTTTTCCCCAAAATGTACATATATCAGTATCAGTTTATACTGATATATATTATATAATTAATCGAAAACCAAAACAAAAAAGTGCAAATATCCATAAAATAACATAAATCAGACTCATTAACAGCAAAATCATTTCAACCATCAAATAAAAAGGGAATAAATATTTCACACTGCACCGCCAATTTGGAAAGATTGCTTATCCCCTTTAATTCAAATTGCTCTTAAAGTGATTACATAATGGTAAAAAAAAAAAAAAAAACATATATGATTGAGAATAGAATTCTGCCAATGGAATCATGCTCTTTTAAATGAACTAACAGTGTTTCAGCATTGCGTACTCCCTTTAATAGTAAATGGCACAATGTACTGCATGAGGAAATAGATTTCAAATGTTCTGGGGTGGCATTCTGAGGCCATTTTATCTCAGTTTTAAGTCTGTTGTAGCAAATCGGTATTCTGAACAGTTTTATCTCTGTTGTAACTTTCGTTGTAACATTTGTTGCATCTTTCTGACCCTGCATTTAACTTTGCATGCCTGGCGCAAGGCGTGCGCTTTAAACATACCATTGGTTACCTATTCATAGAATACCTATCCATAACTGTTTTTAGCATTGTTGTACGTCGGTGATTTACAACAGAAGTTAAAACAGAACTTACAGCACAGTTAAAACGGTGTTCAGAATACCTATTTATAACTGTTTCAGCAGTGTTGTAAATTACAACAGAAGTTAAAACAGAACTTATGACACAGTTAAAACGGTGTTCAGAATACCACCCCTACTCTTTCTGCTCATCTATATTCCCATTCTCTTAATCAAGCTTTAAAACATTATTTTCAGGAGTCTGATACAAGTAACATGATATTTGATATACACTGTACCTAAACTTCATGCAATTCTATAGCCCTAAATATGGAAGTTTGAAAACACTTTTAAATCCTAAAACCCCTTAAATGGATGAAATACAGTAACATTCTCAGTAATTGCTAATCTCTTCATTTATTCTGAGAAATGTCAAATACTTGGAAGGCACGTTGAATCATCTCCTCCTGCATTATATTCGCAACAGTGCACACACGGGCCTGCGTTTTGTTAGAACCTGTGCACAATCTACACAAATCCCTATTGCCTCACTAATAGCACACAATTGTATGTTCACAGTGCCCTATTATGCCTTCTTTCTCTCTGCTGTAATGGCTCTCACTATGAACATGACTGACAAAGAAAGCGGACAAAATAAACAACCCCTCATTCTACCCTTCACAATGGTTCTGGTAGTCAAAAGAACATCCCTTCACAGCTATTATGTTTAATCTTGTAGTTCCAGGTGAATATGCATGTAACACCTGTTCCACATATTTTAGACAATAGCAGTGAAGGGATGTTCTTTTGACTACCAGAACCATTGTGAAGGGTAGAATGAGGGGTTGTTTATTTTGTCCGCTTTCTTTGTCTGTCATGTTCATAGTGTCTTCTTCTGGTCGGATTTTGTTGATTTTGGTATCATTGTAAGGCTTATTCAATTATCTGTGCATATAACACAACTACCACTGACAAAGGAACAAAACAAAATGCTAAAGTTTTGTTGGAAAGACCAGACAGATATGTTTAGAAACATGAGTATCATACAGACAAAGCTCATTAGTATACTGAATGAGTTATACATGAAAAGAAAGCCCATTAAAAAATCTACAACTCTGCTACACAGCATTTACCTTCAAGATTTTCTGGTAAAAAGTTATAGCCTTCTAAATAATAGAAACCCCGCAAATCCAGATATGTGTTCACTGCTAAAATACAGGTGAATGCACAAAGAGTTAAAACATATTTTGTTATGTTTGGAATGTACAATGCATCTGAAAAGTCAGTGAAAATAAATACTGCATTGAAAGTACAGGTTAAATGTTATTTAGCAATTAAACTGAAAGGGAGCTAACCAAGCACCTTGCAAATGGAGTTGCATTAACTCTTATGTCCTCAGGCAAGACAGTAATTTACATTTGTAACTCTCTCCTCAGGCTCTACAAATGGGTACCTGCTGTAAAAAAAAATTCTTGAATGGAATTAATAGAGACTTCAAGCAGCTTGGCTAAAGCCAGGGTAATTTGTAGGTGCTGTAGGGTTGGACACTGCAATGACCCCAAGAACCATCATAATAACAAGATTCACAAATGGCAATTTCCTTTTTCCCTGAAATAGAAATACAGTCCGACCTCGCTCATCCGGCCACGTCGGGACCGGCGCCTATACGTATAAGTGAAATGGCCGGATATGAGAGTAATGTAGTAGGACACCTTTTCTATGAAAAAATTTATGCGGTAGAGTGGTCTATTTGCTGCAAAATATCTATTTCCTTGGTGATGTGGATGATTGTAAATGATCAATAATATCTTTCTGTTTGTACAAGATGAAAATGAAATAAAATAAAATGGAAAATCGTCCACGTTGTTTCTGTCTCCCAGGCTTTTAGGTGAATTGGATGAAGAATAAAAGAGGGAAGCTGGGCGACAGATGCAGCCAGTTAATAGAGGAGTCCGGGTAAATGATGACCGGATACCGTAAGTGGGGTCGGACTGTATTCTTATTCAATAGGAACAGTTGGCAGGTATGCATGTCACATAATAATTTTTCAATAAAAAGAAATCAACTTCCTTGTTTGAAAGAGATTTGTAACAGAGAGGTTTCATGGTATGTTTTGATAAATCCATCACAATCAAGATCAATGTTTATATGAGTGTGGACTAAAAATGACATATAGTTTGAAAAATCATGGAAACTGCTAGCCTTGTAACTCAGACACAATAGCGGCAATTGCTCTATCTGTTGCTTCCTGATCTTCACCAGGGTATTCCACAATGACTACACCCTCCGGCATGTCTTGCACTTCAATCTGCATACTTTCTACATGGAAATTCTGGAGAGTGTCTTGGGTAGGTACTGTATGCTCTTTGAGGTGATGGCTTTTTAAGCCGTCAGTACTACTAAATACCTTGTGGCAAAAGGTGCATGTATAGGTCTTGTTGTGAATACGCATGTGCTGCAAGAGGAGCCTTCCCTCAGGAAAGGCACAGGTGCATTTCTCACAGATGAAGTCATTTAATTGCTCGTTGTGGACCTTAGCGTGGCTCAAGAGCCGTTGTCTGGATGAGAACTGCTTATCGCAGACACCACAGGTGAAATGCATTTCCTGGTCATGGGCCTCTCGCATGTGGTCTGCTAGGTTGGAAAGACCCTTGAATTCCTCCATGCAGATCTCACACTTGCTCACCTTGCTTCTGTGAGTTCTCTTGTGAAACCGAAGTGACCCTGCATGCTGAAAGGTCTTCCCACAATCCTCGCAGAAATATGTTGGTGCACCCTCATGGGTCTCCATATGCTTTCTCAACATTCCTGGTGCCCAGAACCTCTTGGAGCAACCTGGGTATGTGCAATGGTGTTTCTTGTTATGAATTTTCATGTGTACTGTTAAGTTTGCCTTGGACCAGTATACATTACCGCATGTATCACATATATAGGAATTGTTCATTGATTGACCTGGATGCCCAGGGTGAACTGTGTTCATATGCCTGCTATAATTACCTTTATTCACAAATGTGGCATTGCAGAGATCACAGACGATGACATTGAGTGATGGACTCTGATGATCTGACAAGCCATCAGATAAGAATGGCTTTTCGTGGGATATCTCTTGTGCAGTTGTCTGTCGGCCTTGGAAGTGATCAGGATAGTTCTCATACTTCTTTAGGTGGGACAACAGGGATGGCTTCTCGAGGAAGTTCCTGCCACACCCTGGACACCTATACTGCCCCATGTGACCCGCCAGATGGTAGTTAAACTTCCCTCGGTCATGGAAATGCCTCGGACACCACTGGCAACGGAAGATTCCGGGTCTGTGGTTCTGAAGGCTGTGGGTAGCTAGGGCCTGCATGGTTGGCACAACAGTACCACAATCTTTACAAGTTAAACTTGCATGCGCTTTGGAATAGTGATTCCCTATGTGAGAGTTGTGGTAAAACTGTTCGTTGCATTCGTAGCAGGTCTGAACCACTTTGGAATTGGGGTATTTTCTAGGCACGGACTTACCAGGATCACAATCCACATCCTGAGGCCTCCTGTCCTTGGAAAGCATTCGCTCTGCAAGATCTTTCAACTCATCCATCATACAGTTTTCCCACAGCCGAATACCCTCCCGGCATATGTCACATTTGATTCCAGGGATACCGCAGTGAGCTCTCATGTGCTTTTCTAAAGTGGCTTCGTCAAACACATAAGTCTCACAGAAATCACACTTGATGATTTCTATCTCTTTATTCGAATGGTCTTGCAATTCATGTGAACTCTCTTCTCTCTGTTCATCTGATCCACTCACCTCATCACCATTTTTATTATCTCTTTGTTCATCTGATCCAGTCACCTCATCACCATTTTTATTATCTCTCTGTTCATCTGATCCAATCACCTCATCACCATTTTTATTATCTCTTCGTTCATCTGATCCAGTCACCTCATCACCATTTTTTTTCCCTCTCATTTTTTCTCTGGCTTTTTCTGCATCCTCTCTGCTAGGGAAGATATTATGAGCTTCAGCAAGATGCGCCCGACAAGCAACTCTGGTTATACAATGCAAATGGCAAACAACACAAAATGGCTTCAAAGTCCTCACTTCCCTTGGTTGGCCATTCTCATCCAAACGCTGTTTCCCCTTTTTTGGTCTATCCTCCTCCCTATCCTCCTGCTTTCCAATAATATGTCCAGCGTTGTGGATAATGTACTTATCTTTCCTCTTTTTCTTTTTCTTTCTTGGCTTCTTTGCAACTACTACATCATCAGAAGTGGTGTTTGCTGGAATTGATGCCTCACTGTTGTTAGATTCTTCTTCTCTCACTCTCTTCCTGCTTGGTGCCTTTCCTTGATTTGCCATTTGGGTCAAGATGTGTTCTACACCTTCCTCTGGATTGGTGCCATTAGCTCCGTTTGATGCATCTGGTTCCAGAGCTCCCTCCTGTGCACCATCACCTTCTGGTTCTGAGGGCATTTCTGGTGGACCATTATCCATGGTGTCCTGCAGTAAATTGAAAGCCACAATGCATAAACTGTTACTGTTTGACAACATTTACAATTTTATTACATCTGACAATCATATCAAGCTCAAAGCCCAATAGAAATTTAAACAGACAAAATACAAATCAAAATTAATTTAAATCTTCATCTCTATGTCCAGCACATATGAAAATATAAGAATCAAAATGATTTTTGTAAACAAATTTTTAAGCAAACTTCCAACTAAGCCTGTGTCATTTCGGGTTTTTTGTAAACCAGGTTTTGATGGCTTTGCTCCAGTCGAGCACCAGCGCATCGATGAAATAAAGAAATGCATAACAGTGTCAAAAGGCTTTGAAATTCATCCGGTTTAAGAACTAAAATTCTATTATAGGGTCTAGCTTTCACACAAAATCATGTTTCAAACCTTAAATCAATGAAATGAAACAATAGAAGTGAGATTAGCTTGCAGGATTTCTTGCGTTTTTATCGTGTCTTCGACATTGTTCGGTATCTGGAGGCCACCATACTTGTTTACAATAAACAATATGTATGCTTGTTCGCCGCAAGATGGTACTGTTTGCTGGCTATATCAGAGAACCACAGTGATAACCAGCGATATAGCACCATCTTGCGGCGAACAAGCATACATTATGTTTATAGTAAACAAATATGGCGTCCTGCAACCATTTTAATACTTACATTATTAGATACATCATCTTGATTAACTGTAGTCTCCTGGCTTGCTGAAGCTTCTTGCTCCTGTCCGATATCCTTTGCAGGGACATGCTCTTTCCCTCCAAAGTGTTTCTCAATAATGATCTAAATGTGTATATAGCACACAAACAAAGGGGGAAATTACCACAATTTTAACCACATGAATGAGACTGTGTCTCTTTTATGCCTCGGCCTAATTCCATTAATTTCATACCATTCAAGATTCAAGATTCAAAATTCATTTATCGTCATGTATTAGGCAAAAATAATTGTTTGCAGTCTGATAATTCAAGGATACATAAAGATCAAGATTGTACATAATAAGGATTAAAATAATTGCAGAAAATAGCAAAACACATTGAAACATTGGCTTATAAAGATTAAAAAAGCATGACAATAAATAATGTTATTTTACATTATAAAACTACTAAATGTGAGTCCATTTGGTTTGAAAACAGGTGTTTGATCATCGCTATTGAGCCCCGGCGCATCAAAGAAAATAAAGAAATATATAACAAAATGACAGTGTCAAAAAACTTTGAAATTCAACCGGTTTAAAATTAAAATTCTATTTTAGGGTCTAGCTTTCACACAATACTATATTTCAAACCTGAAATCAATGAAATAGAACAATGGAACTAAGATTAACTTCTGGATTTCTTGCATTTTCATCCATGTCTAGGATGTCATTCGATGCTAGGAGGCAGCCACATTGTAAACAATAAACAATTTCTATACGCTTGTTCGCGGCAAGATGGCGCTATATCACTGGCTATATCAGAGCCCTTGATGCTACATGTATACAGCCAATCTCCCAAATCCTGATCAGCAATATAGCCAGCAATATGACACCAAACAAGCATAAAAAACATTGTTTAATATTAGAAACAATATGGCGGCCTCCTAACATCGAACGACATCGTAGACACAGAAAAAGATGCAAGAAATCAGCAAGCTAATCTTACTTCCACTGTTCTATTTCATTGATTGAAGGTTTGAAACATGATATTGTGTAGGGCTGTAAATTTAGCACCATGTTCGGGTTCGGTTCGGTTCGGCAGAGTTCGGCACTTTTATTTCCAAATTTTGGTTTGGTTCAGGGTTCGGCAATACAGTATCAAAAAAATAAAAGGGTAAGCATCGATAATATATGACCACCAGAACTCTCTCTATATACCGCACTTAGAAGTCACTGTTTCTTATAAATATATTTTGTATGACAAAAAATAGTTACTGCATTTATTGCATGATTCTTTGTTATTTATTTCAATTTCTGAATGAAAGGAAAAAGGAAATTTTCATATACTGATTAATAGAAGACAAGAAAAAATTTTAAAAACGAAATAAAGGAAAGGAAATATTTTTCAAAATTAACAAATAGCAGTGTTATTCTATTTTTAATTTTTAAAAAATATTTATTTAGTATTATGATCCATTCTGATTGTTAATCGATTACAACCTTATTACGATCGATTACAATTGTGAGTATCTTTGGGCATATTTTGAAGCTTTTAACATGATTTTTGGGGAAAACAACTAGAATTCATGGTGCCAAATATTATGAAATTTATCAGAATCAAAGGAAAAATGAGACACAAGCTGTATTTAGTGGTTTTCTATCTCTTATTTAAGAAAAACTTTTAGAAGATGAATTTTTAAAAATCCCACCAATAAAACAAAAGTGTATCTCCAATTCAGCATAATGAAATCAGGACAAAGTCTTCACCAAGGGCCGAATCACATGATCCTGTGTTATAAACTGCGGAACTTCTGAACTTGGCCTTTGAGTTCGGTTCGGTTCGGCGGTTCGGTAACAGCCCTAAAGGCAACTCAAAAAAACTCTCCAAAAAGATGTTGCAGCACAATTTGGATAAGTTCCAAAACTACATGTATATCGGACTGCAAAACAAAGTTAAGAGACGTTGATAATGCCAAAGAAAAACAAAGAAGGAAATTTCCCCTCTTAAAAAGAGAGAAAAAAAAAACAAGCTTCCTCACTTGAAGACCGCCTCATCACCCTCTTTGCATTGAGAATGGACAGACATTCTGCCTGACATTTACAGGCAAGATTTGCCAGACAATACCTGTGCATTTTGTGTTTGAGAAATTATTCCAAATAGAGCATCATTTTAGAGAGGAATAAATCTTCTTTCTCAGTATAGTAAGCATGTTGATGATTACGCCACGGCAAGAAAGATATAACCTATCGAACCTGGATTTCCAAACTTTTTTTGAGGAGTTTACATAAAATAGAAAGAAATTAAAAACTATACTTGGAAAATAGGATCACCATACTGTACATCTGATTTCATTGGGAGACCTAATCAAGAAATGCCAGAACACATGCTATTTCGGACATCCTAAAAAGAGACTGATTTACTTACCGGCATTTTCCTGGTCTCATTTTGATCTACAAGATTCTGGAAGTAGCCATGCTCCCCTTCCACATGATTTTCCAGTGGTTTGGTGAAGGCAAAGGTTTCTCCACAAATAGAACACATGAATGGAAGACTCTCTGTTAGGACCTGCAATAAGAAGGGGGAAAAAAACTGTGTTATTGTATTAGTGGCATATGGCAGGATAAAGGCCTGCGCACATTCAACACACTCCAGGCAAAGGAACGGGCCCCGTCCTGGTAAAACAGTGCACAACTATGTACATAATGACCTCTATGACCTTTGACCTTTGACCTTTAGACACCAAAATCTAATCAGATCATTGTCCCACCCATATGTATACATACGGTAAGTTTGAGGCTGATCGGTAAAATGGTTGAGTTATGGCAAAAATGAACTATTTCTATGTACATAATGACCTCTATGACCTTTGACCTTGTGACCCCCAAATCTAATCAGATCACTGTCCCTGCCATGTTCATACATGAGCCAAGTTTGAAGCCGATCTGTCAAATGGTTAAGTTATCGTGAGAATGAGCCATTTTTATGTGTATTATTACCTCTATGACCTTGATCTTTGACCTTGAGACTCCAAAATCTAATCAGATCATTGTCCCTCCCATAACACGAGCCCACTTTGAAGTTGATCCGTCAAGCGGTTCTTAAGTTATCGCAAGAACGAAAACAGGATGGACAGACGGATGGACATAATGCCTCTGGCAACCACCTACGGTGGGCGGAGGCATAAAAACGGTGGAAATCAATCGGTTGTGTACTATCCCACTGCGACTGTCACGCACCGTGCCACGGTATCTGAAACCCAAAACCATAACCAGAACGGTTTTTACGTGATCGCTCTGGGAGCAATTTGACACAGTGTGAGACACGGTGGCCTGGACTGGATTCAGTGTGATGAAGCTTTAAAGCAGAACAACCAGTGGACATCCTATTGAACACTATCCCTGAGATAACTCCAATACCTTAGGTTGGTGGCAGCATATGAAACACCTACAGTTTTAACACCCATACAGCATTTTTTGGAGGATTCCTACCAAGGACCAAGTAACTTGGGCCTGTGTCTGTGGAAAATGTGTGTTATGCTCAATGGGTTACCGTAACATCTTAAATACTGGGCAAAATATTTTGATAAATTAATCAAAGTTTATCATAAAACTATAAAATAATAAACTTGTGTTCCAGAAGCATGTTCAAATATCAATAGCTTTTGTTAAGCTTGCTCAGAGTTATACTTTAAAAAAAATAACTGTTCCTACATCAAGTGGATCTCTTCATTACTTGCCCAGCCTCATAGTTTACAGGGCACCGTTTCATGAAAGTTGACAGCACTGACAAGTTGTCAGTCTTTGACAATTTCAGTAAAATCCTTGGTTTTGATTGGCTGAGAAGCACTGGTCACAGACTGTTACTATGGTAATTGTCAGAGCTGACAACTTTCATGAAACGGTGCCCTGGTCTGCACGCTTCATGCTAAAACTTGAAATGTATTCAGAATGCTGCCAACGTTTTGGAACCATATGACAACATGCAATTTAATTTTTTTTTTTTTTTTTAACAGTTTCTTGATCAACTTGGGGGGGGGGGTAAACCAGGGCTGAAGATTGGCTTGTATTCAAAGGAAAAATAAACCCTCATGACAATTGTAATGAAGAAATAAGCAATGCAAAAAAAGTTAAATCAGAATTTGGTTACAAAATGAGGAAGTTCTGAAAGATGGAAAGTCTCGATTTACTAACATGGCGATCCTTCGATTGGCAATATCGCTTCAAAATGGCAGGTTTTTGTGGACAACTCTCCATATGTTTTCAACACAAAATTCCAGATTTTCTTCATTATCTCTTAAAGTGCAGATTGTCTCTTTAATACCTCAAAATATATATCATGGGAAAATGTATTTGACACAACATGTATGTAACACATACATGCATGTTGTTAAAAAAAAAAGAGAGTTAAAAAAGAGACAAACTGCATCTTGAGATACAATGGAAAAAAATCTGAAATTTTGTGTTCAAAATTAGAGCTGAGTCATCCCAATTATTTTTCTCACGGGTGCTCGCAGACCTGTGTTTTCCCATCGGAGGCCGGTAGACCAATAAAATACATAAGAAAATCACAGTGTCACTCAAAATACCTTGAAATTTAACCAGATTTGGCACTAAAAATCTTTATTTCTATTAAAACTTTCACACAATATTAAATTTCAAACCTTAATCTAAAGATATCATTTAGTTCTGTAGGTTGCCATATTTGTTACAAGATCACTACGCTTATTCGCCCCACAATGGCACTATCATTGAAAAAGAATCCTACCAATGATGATATGGTGCTATATCGAATAGGGACATAGCTAATCTTACTTCCACAGTCTTTTGACATTGATTTTCTTATGTATTTCTTTATTTCATTGGTCCGCCGGTGTGTAGAAGATTGCACCGGCGCCCGGCAGCATTGGTGGGGCACCGGAGGGGCACCGGTGGACCAACCAAACCGACTTGCTGGACATATGTGGAGATTTGTCCACAAAAACCTGCCATTTTGAAGCACTCTCCGATAAAACATGTACGTGTAGCTCAACTGGGCAAGTGGTTTCTGAATTTACTCACTCATATGGGAATTTTGTTACCCTAAGACATTGAGCAAGTGTTTTTGTACCATCCTATCTTATCAAAATTGAATTTTAACTTACCACCCGAAAAAGGTGGTTATCTCTGTAAATGGATACGACCGAGTTTGTCTGAAACATCCGCTTCACCCTATTGGTAGTCCTTCTTTGCTTAGCTTGGAGCGCCAGAGCCGCTCGGTCAGCCATCGCTGTCTCAAAGGTGTTTGCTGGCATACGGCGAATGTCTACATTGCTTGTAAAACGGTGCATGTTGGCAACTTTCTTCCTGACGAACCGATCTTTGGCTTGCCAGTTAGTCAGCCCTTCTGGCTGGTCCTCTGCATCGCTTGGCACGTCTGACTCTGACATCTTCAGAAGTCTGCTGGAAGACTATCAGCTTTCACCTGAAAAATGAAGATATTACAAAATTTACCACAAGAAATTCTACCAATAGCTCATTTATGAACAACAGGTAGTGCATACACATGGGCCACACAGCTATACAGTCTGTACGGCAACAAATAGGACATTGAAAATTTGAGGTTGGAAATATCACAATTTTAATCTACTAGCAAGGTGAGGTGAGGCAGTACCTTTTTGATGAAGCTAAACAATAAATTAAAAGAGATGAATTTTTATTTGAAGCATTGATTTTGTCTTCATGTGCATTTTCTACTAGGCAGTGTATACAGCCACACGCGTGTGTCTTTACCTTACGGCCAAACGCGTGTGGTTGTATGCACAGCATCGACATGAGAATACAGCCACACTGAACTGAATTCCCACTTATACTCTGCGCCGCTACAGCTATCGCTAGTGTGTATGTATGCACTGCACAAGCGATGTGTCTGTGTTGCCAAACCCCCGGGCCAAACCCCAAAACTTGGATCGTCACGAAGGTTTTATCTCTTGAAATTCACTGAAATACAAACAATATTGTACTATATTGTCACCTGCTTGCTGACCAGGTGAGAATGAAGTGAAAATATTGTTTGTATAATAAGTGAAATCGAGACATAAAACCTTTGTGACGATCCAAGTTTTGCAAGTCGCAACACATACCATCGCATGAATGCACATCGCTTGTGCAGTGCATACATACACACTGTACTAGCATGACTAGCGATAGCTGTAGCGGTGCAGAGTATAAGTGGGAATTCAGTTCAGTGTGGCTGTATTCTCATGTCGATGCTGTGGATACAACCACACGCGTGTGGCCGTAAGGTAAAGACACACGCGTGTGGCTGTATACACTGCCTTTCTACTAATAACAAAACTTATCTTTTTCAACTGTTAGAGTAGCGGCTCTGGTGTGCGGCCGCTTAAAGGGAATTTGCTGATTATATTTATTAATCAAAGACTCACACATAGTTCAATACCATCAATGCAGAGTCCAAATACCTGCTAATTGAATAGAGGGCAAACTTAAAATTATTGACCAATTACGTGGTCAGTAGTGTCCATTTTTCAAAACGATGTTAGGGGTCCTGTGTGCGGCCGCCCATACCCCTGTGGGCGGCCGCCTATCATTTGGCAAGCATTTAGCGCCATATTTGTGATGAAGTAAACAAAATTAATATTGAATTTCATGCTTTACACACCAATACTTTATGAAAAGTAATAATAATGCGTAAAAACCCATAAAATCTGTCAAAAGTGATGATCTACCAAATGCCGTGACAAAAAAATGAAGGCAGAGTACAATCTCCAACAAAAACCTGCATTTTGTACACGTTTTACATAGGGTGGCCGCTCACAGGACCCATCTTGAGAAATGGCTCTGGTGAGCGGCCACCCCCATGCAACTTTTTCTCTGGTGGTATAAATAAGAATTTCTGCAGCAAAATATGGACCATGAACTTCATTCTCTTAAATAAAAATCAAATCAGTTATCAAATTGAACAAATAAAGCTTAAGTATTGGCTTAAGTATGTCAAAGTTTCTTAACTTAAAAGTTAAGAAACTGCCATTTTTCAGTCAGTGACCGGTGGTGTCGACATCTAATGATATTCAGTGAGACTCATTATGCTTACTGCTTTCGGTGAGTATGTTTTTTGGTGCACTAGAACCTACCTGAGACTGTCCAAGGTAATTTTTGAAGGGATATGAAAAACATTTTTTTTATTTTTAGTTTTTATTGATTATTCACCACCGGCCGCTCACAGGGGACGGCCGCCCACAGGAGCACATACTCTATCGAATGTTAGCAGCGATGCCTTCAGAAGTTCAATCATGTCAGTACATCGAATGCGTTCAACATGGGTGTTGATCAATTAAAGGTGGGTAAGGGAAAGGGAGATGGGAAATATATTCCCCCAATCATGCCAATGGATGGCCTGTATTTTCAACCCCCCCCCCCCCCCCCCCCCCCCATCGCACAGTCAAAAAGCCCAGCTCTTTCAGAGTATTCAGACCTAATTGCTACAGTCATGACAGTGGTGCTCCAAGCAGAACAACCGTGATGCATATACAATATGTATACAATATTTCACCCACTTTTTAAGATTTGATGAAAAAGCTTTTCATATTCAAAGGCCCCGCTGTGCAGTGCATTACACATGCATGACAAAGCACCCTAAAAGACACAGCACATCATGGTTTCGTGCCCACGGCCCACAGCCGGCCACAGGCACAGCCCAGGCTCACATCATAGCACGCAAGCAACAACACTCAGCACACGAGAATGTCATGCAAATTACTGAATTAGAGCTTCTTAAACTTTCGATTCACAGCAATTTCTACCGCTAAAATCTCGAATATTAAGCTTGTCACAGAGTGTGCTAACCATAAGTACGCATAATAAGTATCTAAAATAAATCAATTACCTTTCGAAAATAACTACGAGGCGGTAGCTCGACTGACGATCACGAAAGCTTTATAGATTCATATGCGCGCGCGTGTATACTAGCGCGCGCTAGCGCTATCCTATATAGCGCGCGTGCCATATGATGTGTACCACACTGTGAAGTGTACCAATGCAATATGCTCGATCGATCGCGCGAGCTAGCTCTGCACGCACGCGCGGTATCCGTTACGGTATTTGACGCGAGTAACGAGTCTCTTTTTTGCATTGCTAGTTGTCAGTGAATTTTTCTTATAAAACAGACACCATTTATCGGGTGGCCTGCGCAGAATTCGACCCTCCTCTTTTTTAAAAATTAGCCGCTGCACTGAACCAGGGGCGACTAGCGGCTTTCAAAGTGGGGGGGGGGGGGGGGTATTATTAAGCACCAGCAAGAAAAGGGCACTTTGGGGGAAAGGGGGCAGTTTCAAAAGCTGAAACGGGAAGGAAAATTCTATTTAAAGGGAAAGTCCACCCTAGAAGTTTCACTGTTTCAATAAAAGGAGATGAATTTAAACAGCATTTTAAAAAAGAAATGAGCAAAATCGGTCAAAGAATAAGAAAATTACACTCATTTACATTTTCCAATAAATTATCTCGACTCTGCAAATTGCCCGTGGGGGGGGGGGGGGGGGTCACTTCCATTGGAGAGTGGACAGCATCCGGGAGAATCGTCCTAAAAAAAGCACCCTAAACGAAGATTCAAGGGCAGGCCGCTAGGACACACTAAACACGGATTTTGTGCAGATGTCCCAGCTTTGCACACCCTAAACGAGGATATTCCCATTTTCATATCTTAAGAGTGTTAGTGGGGTCCATTGAAAGTTTGGAGCCGTTTTTATCTCGAGATAATTCACCGTCTCATGTTTTACACAGGCGTTATAGGATTTTCCGTTCACCGGTCTTGTTACAGTCGGTCTCGTAGTCGGTGCAAATTACATACCCTTTTCGCGTTTTAGATTATCGTGATTTAGGTTTTTTTTTTTTATTTTGGGCGTTTTTGACACTCTATTCGCGTTCCGCGCCTACCCCTGAAAAAATACCCCTTTTCCGCGTTTTTTTTTCTCGCGGATGCTGTCCACTATTCAATGGAAGTGACCCCCCCCCCGGGGGGGGGGGGGGCAAATTTGCAACACTGATGACATCATTATGCGAGCAGCTCTTCATCACTGATCTCTCCACTAACATGTTCTCAATTTTCTTGGAAGCTACACATTTTCTTACCCCATAGTCAATGTACGTTCAGAAGAACTGCTCTTTACATAACATACTTTGACTATGGGGTAAGAAAATGTATAACTTCCAAGAAAATTGAGAAAATGTGAAATTTCATGTACTAAGTGAATGAAGAGCTCACTATTATGATGTCATCAGTGTTGCCAATATGCAGAGCCGAGAGTAATTTATTGGAAAATGTAAATGAGTGTAATTTTCTTATTCTTTGACCGATTCTGCTCATTTCTTTTTTGAAATGCTGTTCAAATTCATCTCCTTTTATTGAAACAGTGAAACTTCTGGGGTGGAATTTCCCTTTAACATACTTGTAGGGGAATACACCAGACGGTGGCCTATAAGCTATAGCGAAGAAGAAGAATTATTTTCATACTATTTTGAACTTAGCATTACGATCGAGCAGAGCGACCAAGCAAAATGCATTTTTTTAAAAATATGGCATAATGATAAAAGCAACATCAAAATGTTCTGCTCCTTATAACTAGTTCCCATGCAATGAGCCGATGTTTTTCATTCGTGAGGTCTCATAGCGACCATTCACATCTTATTAGAGGAAAAATTCAAATTTGATGGGTCTTATTAAGCACAATACCACCAGGAATAAAAGAAAAGATACAACTTTAGTATGGTTAAGTTCAACCCACTTGAAGTGTCTTTAAGTATAATTGCAGGCATGCCTCGCGCCCGGGGGGGGGGGGGGCACTTCCATTGAAGAGTGGACAGCATCCGCGAGAATCGTCCTAAAAAAAGCACCCTAAACACGGGTTTGGTGCAGATGTCCCAGATTTGCACACCCTAAACAGGGATTTCATTAAGACTGGGATATTCATACTCTAAACGAGGATATTCCCATTTTCATACCTTGAGAGTGATAGTGGGGTCCATTGAAAGTTTGGAGCCGTTTTTATCGCGAGATAATTCACTGTCTCATTATGCTTTACACAGGCGTTATAGGATTTTCCGTGGCGCGGGTCTTGTTACAGTCGGTCTCGCAGTCGGTGCAAATTACATACCCTTTTCGCGTTTTAGATTATCGTGATTTAGGGGGCTTTTTTCATTTTTGGGCGTTTTTGACACTCTATTCGATATATCCCCCCCAACCAGTGGCGGCAACAAGGGGGGGGGGGGCATGGGGGGGCATTTGCCCCCCCCCCAACTCAGTAGCTTTGCCCCCCCCCCACTCAGTAGCTTTGCCCCCCCAGTTGCCCCCCAAAAAAATTTTGAGGACTGAAAAGGAAATTTATACAGTACTTTGTAAATAAGTAGATGTTGTCATAAGCATCATATTCAAGCTGTGAAGTGCTCTAAAATACCATTTTCCGCTCTTCAAAACTTCAATTGAAAACCAAAAAAGTGGTTACTTTTGGCTCGCTCGCTTCACTCGCTCGTCATATTTTTAAATTTCTTTTCTAAAATGTGATTAAAAACAAGAAAAGTAACCATTTTTTGGCTTGCTCGCTTCGCTCGCTCGTCATATTTCAGAATATTTATTAAAAAATGCGATTAAAAACCAAAAAAGCGGTTATTTTTTGTTCGCTCGCTCGCAAAATCGATATTAAAATATGTGTAAGAGGAAAAAAAGTGGATTTACGCTAGCGACTAAAACTCGCGCTTCACGCTCGATTTTTAATACACACCAAAAAAATTTGACTGCCCTTGCCCCCAACATTTTCTTTGGCCCTCCATTTGCCCCCCCCCCCACTTTAACAATCCTGGTGCCGCCACTGCCCCCAACACACTTTTCTCCACCCTGAACAAGATCAAATAGTTGTTTTGTAAAAGTATATACCCTTTTGCCTGATTTTTACAATTTGATACTCTCATCACTGTACGCGCGCGTACATCCCCGTCGTGAAAAAACGTTGTTTTTCACGCGTTTTTGTGTACGAGCATGGTGCCCACCTTTGTAATGGCAGTAGTGCCCCCCCCCCCGATCAAACATGAAAAGAGACACCTATCAGATTCGAAGGAGGCATTAAAGGTGGCATTTACTAAAAAGTAAAAGGCACACTTTTATCAGAAATCTGATGGACATGTATCAAATTTTAAAAAGGGGGCACTGGCCAGAATGAAAAAGGGACACTATCAGAGAACAGAAAGGGCGCTTATACTGCACTTATGTTACATTCACAGATGGAGAAATTGGACATACTAGAAAAAAAAAGGGGGGGCGTAAATGAGGGCATGTATCAGATTTCAAATGGGGCACTCAGCAGAAGAGGAATTGCACTACGAAAAGTAGCATTCAACGGAAGCAATAATCACATTTGAAAAGGGAATTCATTTGAAGTGTAAAAGGAGCACTTCTAGGAAGGGAACCTAGCGCTATGAAATAGGAAAAAGGGCACCAACCATGCATAAAAAACGCACATTTTTAGGTTTTAACAAGGGACACTTATTAAAAGGCAAAATGGCACCTATTAACAAAGAAAATAATGGCACTTAATAACAAAGGGGCACTGAACTGATTTGAAATGGGGCATTTTTCTTGGGTAAAAGTGGGCACTTTTGGGGTGCTTTGAAAAGTGTGTGTGTGTGTGGGGGGGGGGGGGCACCGTGCCCCCTCTGCCGACGTCATGCACTTTTTCCTTATTATCCCCCCCCCCCCCCGCACGTTTGAAGTGGCATTTTGTTGGTTAATTATTTCTTTTTATTCCTAGCATTCTCAATCAATAAATACTTCAAGGATCACTCTAAGACTATGGGCCAGAAGTGATATCTTCGTGATGCCAATCAAAGCAGAGAATGTGTGTGTGTGTGTGTGTGTGTGTGTGAGAGAGAGAGAGAGAGGGAGGGAGGAAAAAAGGGAAAGATCCCAGGACAGAACAAGTTTCAGAGAAAAACAGATATAGATATAAAACTGAATTAAATCAATATGTGGATTTCAAATAATAGATACCATGAAATACAAAATAGTGTGGTGATTAAATCGTGTAAAGAACACAAATCCATGGTTACTTTTTATGTTAATCTTTATTTTTTTTTCAACTAATATCATAATTTATGCTAATTACACTGTACATGCTTAAAACACATTTTGAGCATAATTAAGTAATGAAAGGCTCTGGAGATGAAATTTCTATGCAAGAAGTTCTTTATAAACATTACAAACATAAGGAAAGGGAAAATTCTTCAAGTGATTTTAATTCTTATGTAATCTATTGTTTTGTGATGTGAATGCAGAGCAACATGTTGCCCAGCACCACATACAGCTTGGTCGCAGGCAGGGGCGGCGCAGGCTAGGGGTAGTTTGATAAAGGGGGGGGGGGGAGAGCAAGATGACCCATAGGTGAACTTATATTTACATTTTAAATGAAAAACAGGGGATACTGAATTGGATTATCGATGGTCATGTTTCATGTTGAAGTGTATTTTCTCTTCATGAAAGTAACAATTTCTCGACTATAAAAACAACCTTTTGCACTTAGGATTACAAGTAAAAATCTACGTCACTTTCCTCTCTCTCTCTTCACTTCAAATAGAAATCTGCTCCATGAGAGACCATGGCTAAAAAGAAAAGAAATGAAATGAAAACTGATAAGAAAAAGGAAAAAAAAAAGGAAGAACAAATGAAAAAGATCAAAAAAGGGAAAAGAAAAGCAAACATTCAAAACAGGTTCTCTTTGCCTGCATTTCCCGGCTGTAGATTGTGAAGTAATGTATTAAATCAAAATAATGTTCCCCCTTGAATACACTGGCTCAAACAATGACTACTCATTTCTTATAACCTATCCCCATGTAGGAAAACAAGAAGTAAAACAGGAAAATATACGACCATTTTCTTTCATTTATTCAAGAAATTCTGGCAAACTGTACACTATCTGAAAGGAAGCAAAAACCTTCAAAATCTTAATATATTTTGTTTAAAAAAATGATTGAAGCCCCTTTTCCCCAAATATGTACATGCAAATCAGCATTATTTATTTCATTCATTTATTATTTCTTTTACTGAATGTAGGTTAGCCTAGTGTCAATATCGAAATGGAAATATGAACAAAATATTTCTAGTTAATCAAAAACGAAAATAAGAAGTGCAAACATCCACAAAAATTTCAAACATCAATGACTAAGCACCATTATTCTGTTGTTTAAATTTTCAATTTGTAAATCAGGTCAAAACAGCCCCTATTATTTGCAGAGTCCTATGCAGATGCAATCGTGAATTGTGATAATCATAGGTATAAGGATTATGGTGGGTTTATTTTTCAGGGGCCCGTTTCATAAAACTCGTTATCAGAATATCAGTGACAAATTGCAATAATTGTTATCTGTTATGAGCTACTGACATCCTTGCACATGATTTGAGAAAAAATTTGTCATAGAAGTTGGTAGTTGTTACTGAAAAGAAGTTTTATGAAACAGGGCCCTAGTCAGTGTCAGAACCAAATACATAATCATTAACATGCCCCATTAAACTAATAGCAGTACACACTTTTATGAAGGTCCAAGTTAATCAGTTTTTTTTTCCTCAAACTTGCAACAATCATTTTCATTTTTCACATCTACATAGCAAGAAAAATACAAATGAATATAACCCATATCATTGTAAATGAGAATTGCAAGATTTGCACAAATAAAAAGAGAATAAATATTATACACTTCATTGCCAATTTGGAAAGATTGATTATCCCCTTCGATTCAAATTGCTCTTAGGAGTAAATGGCACAATGTACTGCAGCATAATATACTAAAAATTGTTCTGTAATTTTAGCCCTTTATTCTGAAGTATAATATGTAGCCTAATTTCTTGTATTCTAGATCTAAAGAAATGCATTGAAAGAGAAGCTGTAGTGCTACATGTATGAGTTAGATAAACAGAAATCTAGTTATGAAGAACATTTCATTAAAAAATTTGCATTCAACTCGTATTATAACATAGTGGTTTTCTGGTCGCATTTCTTTGCACTCTGTTTAAAGAAATCACAAACTAAGGTTCCTAGATACAATGATTTTCTTGGTCTCCAGGACTTTGTTGCAACAAATGATACATACTACTTGCACATGACGAGATGTGCCTACCATACATATATGCCTCCTATTTACTCACTATTAGGTAAGTGAAATACTATCAAAATTTCGCCTCAAGACTATTAAAAAGAAGAAAAAAAAACAACAACAATGAAGAATAGGAAGGCTTAAGGGAAGGAAAAAGTGTGTGTAAGTGCTTTACAAACTTTTATTAATTGAAGAAGTTGCTTTGCAATTTGCCCATTCTACCTGTTACATTTTTTGTTGTCTAATCCCATTTCATCTACAACCACTTTGTCTAATAACTATTTGGCCTAATTTCCAGTTAGGCTATGCCCATTTCATCTAATACCCACTTGGTCTAACACTACTTAGTCTATCTGTTTGGATGATCTGGTAATAGAACAAATAGTCATTTGGACAAAATGAGGAAAACTAAGGAGACGAAGTGGCAATTAGACCATTTGGTCAATAAACGAAATGACAATTAGCCCAAGTGGTATTAGACCAAATGATTATTGGACCAAACGGCAATTAGATCAAAATAACAGTAGACCAAATGGATCTAGCCATAGTGGTGTTAGACGATCTGGCAATTAAAACTGGTAGTAGACCAAAAGGCTATATACACCTAATGTATCAAGCTTAAACATTAAGGTGTCTGTTAACATGTAATTTGATGGTCATCACAACCTTTATAGTGTAATAAATCTAACTCACGGTTCCTGCACCTTTTACAACAATAAATTCCATTTCTCCACGCTAAATTTTTAAAAATTCAGGGGCCCGTTGCATAAAACTTACTATAATAGTAACTTTGCTATCATAGTAAGTCTTCATGAAATACTGGATTTTTATTCAATTTGGCTGTTGAGCATGGCATGTTACTCAACAGCCAATCAAAATCCAGTATTCAATGAAGAGTTACTATAATAGCAAAGTTACTATTATAGTAAGCTTTATGCAACAGGCCCCAGGACTCTTTTTTTGTGCAAGGACAGTGTATGGCTAGTGTCTTAATCAAAGTGATTATCACTGATAGTTGTTTGTGACACATGGGACTGATGATCCAAATGAAAAAACATCACACACAATGTCTGTGGCACATTAGTTAGTCCAATTTCATTCAAAAAAGTATTTCCATTAAAAAAAAAAAAAAAACACTGTTAAAAGAATATCATTTCAAAAAGGAAATAACATACAAACTTACAAAACTCCATGACTTTTGTATGATATATTTACAATCAAACTTTTTCCATTTTTTTCAAACTTCCATGACTTTTGCAGGTTGTTCAGGACCGCAGGAACCCTACTAACTTAAAGCAAAATTATAGCCCTACATGTAAATGTGGAAATTTTCAAGCCCTTTTAAATCCTTAATCCCTAAAATGGATGACTTGTTAAATTAGAACATACTTATCTTTTGTTCGGAATGTAAATGTCATGTAAAATCTGAAAAGTCAGCAAAAATAAATTGTACACTGCAAAGCAAATTGAAAGGGTGCAAAGGAACAGTTGGCAGGTATGCATGTCACATAATAATTTTTCAATAAAAACGAAGCCAACTTCAATTTGTAACAGAGAGGTTTCATGGTACGTTATATCAATAATAATAAAGTTCAATGTTGACACAAGTGTGGACTAAAAATGACATATAGTTTGAAGAGTGAATCATGGCAACTGCTAGTCTTGTAACTCAGACACAATAGCTGCTATTGCTCTATCCGTTGCTTCTTGATCGCCAGCAGGGTATTCCACAATGACAACACCCTCCGGCATATCTTGCAAATCAATCTCCATGCTGTCTACAGTGAAATTCTGGACAGTGTCTAGAGTAGCCACTGCATGCTCTTTGACATGGTGGATCTTTAAGTCATCCTTAGTACTGAATACCATCTTGCAAAAGCAGCATCTATAGGTCTTGTTGTGGATCTGCATGTGTTGCAACAGAAACCTTTCCTCAGGAAAGACACAGGTGCATGTCTCACAGGTGAAGCCATTTAACTGATTGCTGTGAACCTTGGCGTGAATCAGGAGGTGTTGCCTGGAAGCTAACACCTCATCGCAAACCCCACAAGTAAAATGCAGTTCGTGGTTGTGGCCTCTTGCATGTGGTCCGCTAGATTGGAAAGACCCTTGAATTCCTTCTCGCAGATCTCACACTTGCCCACCTTGCTTGTATGAGTTTTCTTGTGCAGCCTAAGTGCCCCAGAATGCTGAAAGGTCTTTCCACAATCCTTACAGAAATATGTTGGTGCACCCTCATGGGTCTCCATATGCTTTCTCAACATTCCTGGTGCCCAGAACTTCTTGGAGCAACCTGGGTATGTGCAATGGTGTTTCTTGTTATGAGTTTTCCTGTGTACTGTCAAGTATTGCTTGGACCAGTATACCTTACCGCATGTATCACATATAAAGGAATCCCTCTCCGTTTGACCTGGATGCCCTTGGTGAACAATGTTCATATGCTTGTTGTACATGCGTCTATTGACAAATCTGGCATTGCAGATATCACACACTATGACAGAGAATGATGGACTACCACGCTCTGTAATGCCATCAGATATATATGGCCTGTCAGGGAATATCTCTTGAGCATTTGTTTGACGGCCTTGGAAATGCTCTGGATATTTCTCATACTTCTTTAGGTGGTACAACAGGGATGGCTTCTCGAGGAAGTTCCTGCCACACCCTGGGCACTTGTACTGCCCCATGTGCCCTGCTAGGTGATAGTTGTACTTCCCTCGGTCATGAAAATTTCTTGGACACCACTGGCAACGGAAGATTCCGGGTCTGTGGTTCTGAACACTGTGGGTAGCTAGGGCCTGCATTGTTGGCACAGAAGTACCACATTCTTTACATGTTATATTGTCGTGCGCTTTGGAATAGTGATTCCCCATGTGAGAGCTGTGATAATATTGCTCGTTGCATTCATAGCAGGTGTGAATCACTTTGGAATTGGGGTATTTTCTAGGCACAGACTTACCAGGATCACAATCCACATCCTGAGGCCTCCTGTCCTTGCACAGCATTCGCTCTGCAAGGTCATTCAACTCACCCATCATACCGTTTTCCCACAGCCGAATACCCTCTCGGCATATGTCACATTTGATTCCAGGGATACCACAGTGAGCTCTCATGTGCTTTTCTAAAGTCCCTTCATCAAATACGTAAGTCTCACAGAAACCACACTTGATGATTTCAATCTCTTCATACGAATGATCTTGCAATTCATGTGAACTCTCTTCTCTCTGTTCATCTGATCCAGTCACCTCATCACCATTTTTATTATCTCTTTGTTCATCTGATCCAGTCACCTCATCACCATTTTCTCTATCTCTTTGTTCATCTGATCCAGTTACCTTATCACCATTTTCTCTATCTCTTTGTTCATCTGATCCAGTCACCTCATCACCATTTTCTCTATCTCTTTGTTCATCTGATCCAGTCACCTCATCACCATTTTCTCTATCTCTTTGTTCATCTGATCCAGTCACCTCATCACCATTTTCTCTATCTCTTTGTTCATCTGATCCAGTCACCTCATCACCATTTTTTTTCCCTCTCATTTTTTCTCTGGCTTTTTCTGCATCCTCTCTGCTAGGGAAGATATTATGAGCTTCAGCAAGATGCGCCCGACAAGCAACTCTGGTTATACAATGCAAATGGCAAACAACACAAAATGGCTTCAAAGTCCTCACTTCCCTTGGTTGGCCATTCTCATCCAAACGCTGTTTCTCTCTCCCTCTTTTCTGCTTATCCTCCTCCTTTGCAACAAAATGTTCAGCGTTGTATACAATGTACTTCTCTTTTCTCTTTTTCTTTTTCTTCTTCTTTTTCGGCTTCTTTGCAACCACCAGAATATCACCTGAAGTGGTCTGTGCTGGAATTGATGCCTCACTGTTGTTAGATTCTTCTTCTTTCACCCTCTTCCTGGTTGGTGCCTTTCCTTGATTTGCCATTTGGGTCAAGATGTGTTCTACACCTTCCTCTGGATTGGTGCCATTAGCTCTGCTTGATGTGTTTTGTTCCTGAGCTTCCTTCTGCGCATCATTACCTTCTGATTCAGAGTCTGAAAGTACTTCTGGTAGACCATTATCCATGGTGTTCTACAGAAAATGCAAATCCACAAAAGAAATAATTTTTTTTCTGTATGATTTCATTTACAATTTTGTTACATCTGAGTCCCGTAACACAAAGATTCGCAATCAATCTCAAAGTTGTAACAGCTAATCAAGACCATTGTTTCATGCGCATCTCATTCAAAAAGGTGACCCCTGGACCAATAAGAATGGTTGTTTTAAATTTACAATCGATCGCAAACCTTTGTGGTACGGGCCCTTGGTTAAACCAAGCTCAAACCCCAACTGAACTTGAATCAGGCCAAATATAAATCAAAGTTCATTTTACTTTCAATCTACATGTATATGTCCAGTATCTGAAAATACAATAGTTAGAATTTTTGTAAGCAAACATTTTGTGAACTTGTCCACAACTAGCTGCTACAGTTGTAGTTGCATTATCGTGCTGTAATGTATGCATCTATGCCCTCACAACACATGACCTACTGGAGTGTCTGGCTTTTGTAGGCCCTTAATTCTCTCATGCATTCAATTGCAATTTTACATGAGGTAAATGGATGAAATTTCTTGGAAAAAATTGGAAATGCCTTCTGTGTCCCTTCCTGCAGAGGCACACACAAAAAAAGAAAGGATAGCACGTATTGAGCATCCCCCCCATCAAAAGACATAACAGCCCCAACAAAGTTTCCTGAAATTTTAAGAGCTTCTGCTGAAGGAGTTGAGGAAAATAAAGAACAAAAGACCACAAACAACGGAATCAATTTTCTCAATGTCTTCATGCATGTACATGTATGCCCGTAGGCATTGACTGGGTGTTGACTAGTTGCTTATGTTAATATGGAGTTTAGCTGAACTTGCAATTGATGTTTCTATAACAGGCAATACTCCCATTATACAGACTGGGGCACGCTTCATGTAACAGTCATAACTACAAGATCAGAGACATCTCAACATTGCCGGTGACCTTGTCTGCTAAGAGTTTCACAAATCCGTCTTTGCAAAGACCAGAGACACAACTTCCCTTGGTAATGACTTGTCGCTACTGTGAACAGGTCATATAGATCTTTTAAGCACTCCATCACAAGTTAACCTTTTTGTTGGCTATGGGCAGCTCCCGGGCAGCGAAACATGAGGAACGTTAATTTCTTACATATGCATATAATTTCTGGAGTTCCAGACCCTCATTCCATATACAGTTATTACTAATGTTGATAAGTACACAACCTACAGTGTATATATAGTAGCAACGTTTTAACCCATTCGTGACAGGAATTATTTAAAGCCTAATTTGATCAGCTTTTATTCTTCAAATTGGCAACACCAACATTTTTGCTTTATTGCTACATTTTTCTTATAAAATGTCGTGTATCTGAAATGAATATAAATGGACAGAAATTATGATGAAAAGTCAAAAAGCTGCCAATTTGCAGGAGAAAACGGGGATCTTAAACTTTCTATCACATTGCCAATTTAAGGATTTTAATGCTTATTTTCCTTTAATAAATTTTCTGCATCAAACAACGAATATTGACGCAACCAAAATGAGCACAGTTTGTGTAGAATTTTTTGCTCTTTTTGCTCATGTATTTTGTATGATTTTTAGGGCTTTGCATCAAAAGATATTAGGCCAAACCACAAAATGTGGACCTCTGTCACGAATGGGTTAAACAAAATACATAAACAATTTTGACAACCAATTTTTGAGGAATTGATGAGGATGTTATGATAGACATTTGTACCACGAATCGTCACCTTGCTAAAGCTTTATTCAGTGAAGAGTAGCTAGCCATGATTTCTCGCATAAATGAATTCATAAAAAACTAGATGAATCCTTGATCACGCGCGTTCGAACTTTATGCCTCTGCAATTGCCAGATCGCAAATATATGGCACAATCATGTTGATTTTTCTATTTTCATGTATACAATGACATCTTTGACCTTTACCTCTGACCTTGTGAACCTCAAATCTAATGAGACCATTATGAGACTTTCCATATGCCTACATGAGCCAAGTTTGAAGTTGAACTGTCACAGAGTTGTTAAGTTATAACAAGCAATTTCAATGTATACATTGAGCTCTATGACCTTTGACCTTTAACCTTGAGACCCAAATATCTAATCAGATTACTGTCCCTCCCATATGCATACATGTGCCAAATATGAAGGTGCTCTGTCAAATGATTGTTGTTATCGCGAGAACGGCCCATTTCTGTGTACATAATGACTTCCATGACCTTTGACCTTTGACCTTGAGACCCCAAAATCTATTCAGATCATTGTCCCTCCCATATGCATACATGAGCCAAGTTTGAAGTTGATCCGTCCAATGGTTGTTGAGTTATTGTGAGAACGGACCATTTCTATGTCCAGAATGACCCTGTGACCTTTGACCTTTGACCTTGAGACCCCAAAATCTAATCAGATCATCGTCCCTCCCATATGCATACTCAAGCCAATTTTGAAGTTGATCTGTTAAACGGTTCTTAAGTTATCGCGAGAACGAAAACGGGACGGACGGACGGACGAACGACCCGAAAACATGATGCCTCCAGCAACCACCTACGGTGGGGCGGAGTCATAATAAAATGAAAAGGTTAAATGAAATTTAGCCTACCAGCCTTGCAGATTACAAAATTCTCTACCCTCATGCAAATTTTTCTAGGCCATCAGAAGATCCACTACAGAGATTAAAGCCCCCCCCCCTTCTAACAAGACCAGAAATAGCCTGGTTCATTTAGGGTCAATGGTAACTACAATGCGTTTGTGGGGTGATAAGACATTATATCTAAAATTTTAGTGAAAATTACTTTTTTGTATCAAACTCCAGATTATCAGTCAAGTAATGTCCTGTCCAAATCCATGCTCTCTTACAACAAAAACAAAGCCACCACGGCATGTCAAAGGAAAGGCAATCCCATTCCTTATTATGCTTTGGCAGCCATGTTTTTTCACTTTCCTGAACATTTGATTTTTTTGAGATACAAGGTTTTGTCGCCCCAACGACGAATGGTAACATTGCTCAACAGCCAATAAATTCAATGTTTCCATGGAAGTTACCACTGATGGCAAGGTCACCATTAATGGTAAGGTTTAAGCAACAAAGCTCAGAAATCCAGTTATTTCAAAGACAACAAATAGGCCCCATTTACTATGGAAATTGTTGCCAAGGTTATACGATACTTGCTTAGGGGGCAATTGCCCGAAACAACTTTTGCCAGAACACATGTTAGAGTACTATAGCTTGAGCATGTGACCTACAACCATTTACTTACATCATTAGATGCACCATCTTGATCTACATGTACTTTAGTTTCCTCTTCTACTGTAGTGTCTTGGTTTGCTGAATCTTGTGTCTCTGATGTGGTATCCTTCACAGAAACAGGCTTCGCTTCTTCTTTCCCACCAAAGTGTTTCTCAATAATGATCTGAATGATAAACAGCACAAAAGAAATATATCCGCTTTAGCCAAATGAAAGAGATTCCATCTGTTTTATGCTTCTGCCTATATGTCATATTATTCAAAGCTTGTATAAAACAAACAATGAAAGCCTCCTTTCACTGATTTCAAGCGGAAATTAAAGGAGCCAGAAACTGGGTAATCATGGGGAAAATGAATTCGTAAAATGCTTGTTTACTTACAGTACATTATAACCTGTCCATTATGTGAGCCCGATGGACTGATGCGATAACAGTTCGGACAGCACGAAGTTGACCTAACTCAGTCTAATCACATACTTCGGGTTCTGGCTTTTCTCATAATCTTAAGTTTTTAGACTCTTAATGGGTCTCATCATGTTCACTCGAAGAAATGTCTTGTATAATGCTCCAACATTTCAAAATACAAAACATAAGTTTACTTCTGGTTGGTTAGTCTAGCAATCGCTCTTCATTGCCTTTCCCCCGCCATGTCGTCGCCACAGATTACGTACATGTACACATGTAACACCCCTCAGGCTTATCCAGGAAACTGGCCATGTAATTATTTTTCCATATGACTAGCTGTTTGATTGCTTTTTCAAAGCGCAAAATTTGAAACATAGGCATGGCAGGGCAATAAATCACAGTTATTTAGAATGGATTATCCCCTGTCTCGAAACTCTAGTGACTGTCTGCATCAGTTTCTGGCTCCCTTAATCAAACAAGCCAATAGCAAGATTGTGTCTCGCCCACCCATGACTAAATAACACGAAGGTTTCCCCAAGTACATCCCTAACCAAGTTTGATGCCACAAGAAAGTCTTGCAGGTAAACTTTAATGTTTGACCCAAAATGACCTTTAACGTCACCATGTGACCTGAGGATACAATAGCATGAATGTACCCCTAGTGCATCTATGACCCAAGTTCAGTTGAAAAGGGAGCAACGGTTGCAAACTTTTTTGTCATAAAAGAGTCTTCCAGGTAAACTCTAACATTTGACCTTAAATGACCTTTGACCTCACCATGTGACCTCTGACAGCACCACAACATGATGTTACCCCTTGTGCATCTATCACCCAAATTTGGTTGCCACTGGACCAACAGTTGCCAAGTTATGTGTCATAAGAGAGTCTTGCAGGTAAACTTTAATGTTTGACCTAAAATGACCTTTAACCTCACCATGTGACCGAGGGCACAATAGCATGAATGTACCCCTAGTGCATCTATGACCCAAGTTCAGTTGAAAAGGGAGCAACGGTTGCAAACTTTTTTGTCATAAAAGAGTCTTCCAGGTAAACTCTAACATTTGACCTTAAATGACCTTTGACCTCACCATGTGACCTCTGACAGCACCACAACATGATGTTACCCCTTGTGCATCTATCACCCAAATTTGGTTGCCACTGGACCAACAGTTGCCAAGTTATGTGTCATAAGAGAGTCTTGCAGGTAAACTTTGACGTTTGAAATAAAATGATCTTTGACCTTACCATGTGACATCCGATGCCACATGGACATGATGGTACATTAGTGCATCTATCACCCAAGTTTGGTTGCCATTGGACCAGTAGTTGCCAAGTTATGCATCATAAGAGAGTCTTGCAGGTAAACTTTAACGTATGTAAAAAGAGTCTTGCATGTAAACTTTAACGTTTGAAATAAAATGACCTTTGACCTTACCATGTGACATCCGATGCCACCTGGACATGATGGTACCATAGTGCATCTATCACCCAAGTTTGGTTGCCTTCGGACCAGTAGTTGCCAAGTTATGCATCATAAGAGAGTCTTGCAGGTAAACATTAACGTATGTAAAAAGAGTCTTGCAGGTAAACTTTAACGTATGTAAAAAGAGTCGTGCAGGTACTCTATAACGTGACCTCAAATGACCTTTGACCTCACCACGTGACCTTCGACAGCACCGCAACATGATGGTACCCTAGTGCATCTACCACCCAAGTTTGGTTGCCATTGGACCAGTAGTTGCCAAGTTATGCATCATAAGGGCGTCTTGCAGGTAAACTTTAACATTTGTGACAGACGGACGGATGCCATTTGGATCCCTTAGTCTCGCCTTCACCTCCGGTGGTTGAGACAAAAATGGTAGAACAAAGGGTTGTCTTTTCACATCCTATTATACCAAAGAGATAGATGTACTTCCAGAAACTTACTGGTTTTTTTCTGGTTTCTCTGTCATCTACAAGATTTTGGAAGTAGCCATGCTCCCCTTCCACATGATCTTCCAGTGGTTTGGTGAAGGCAAAGGTTTCTCCACAAATAGAACACATGAATGGAAGAGTTTCTGTTAGGACCTGCAGTTAAAAGGAAAAAAAATTGCTATAATGGGGCATTTAGACATGTGGCAACATTGTTGTACCACTTATGTTAATGAACCTGCATTAACGTGTCAACTCTTAAATAAAAGAGAACTTTGTCAAAACTTGCGCAGGCAATTTTATCGTGTGCTAACTTTTCAGGAATTTGATCGGTGCAGCCACTCCAGCCAGGTAGCAAAAAAAAAAAAAAAAAAAAAAAAAAAAAAGGTGTCCTGCCTCAGCGACAATTTTTTGTTGCTTCATACTCCACAGATTTGTACACTAAAATGTGGCACAGCGTTGCCTCAAATGCACCTTTATTTTATTAGTGGCATATACAGTATCAGGATTAAAGCAGAACAAGCAGTGGACATATAACCTGTTCATTATTGCTTCAAATTAGCAAGTTTTATGGACAACTCTAAACTATGCTTTCTAAAAACAAAATTTCTATGCTAAAGATATATCATGGAAAAATGTATTTGACACAACACAAAGTTGAGTTCTCAAAGAGAAAAGCTGCACCTTTAAAGATTTCCAATTCAATTAATTCATTTCATATTTGAATAAAAATCTAAAAAAATACATACATACATGTAGGTTCACAGAGGCAAAAAATTCAAGGAATATAAACCTATGGGATATGTAGAGGCAGGGAAAAAATTAATTTTTTTATTTCGGGGGCTCCATTTCGAGTTTTATACAATTTTTCGGGGCTACTTTTTCAATTTTCGGGGGCTACTTTTCCCATTTCGGGGGCTACTATTTTATTAAACATCACAGATTTGTTGATTTATCACAAGAACAAGCAAGTTTCATGTATATAATGACCTCTATCACCCTTTGGCCTTTGACCTTGAGTCCCCAAAATCTAATCAGGTCATTGTCCTTCTCATATGCAGTCATGAGTCAAGTTTGAAGTTGATCCATCAAAAGGTTACTAAGTTATCGCAAGAACAAACCATTTCTATGTACAAAATGACCTTTATGACCTTTGACCTTGAGTTCCCCAAATTTATTCAGACATTGTCCCTCCCATATACATACGTGATGCAATTTTGAAGTTGATCTGTCAAATGGTTATTGATTTATTGCAACAATATATTTCTATCTACATGACCTCTATGACCTTTGACCTTTGACCTTGAGACCCCAAAATTTGATCGACCATTATCCCTTCCATATGCATACATGAGCCAAGCTTGAAGTTGATCCATCATATGGTTACTGAGTTATTGCAAGAATGATCCATTTCTATGTACATGTAGGTGTGCTAATAAATATTCATATCTGGTGTGAATATTTATGAGCATCCATCTACCTAGCTGATTGTGCAATCACTTACCAATAAAGATGTATATCATTTTTTATCTAAAGTTGGAACTATAGCACCACACGTATGTGGAGGTGCTTATAAATATTCACAACATCTGAAGGTGATAGATATTCATATCTGAAGCTCATAAATATTCATATCTAACTTGAATATTTATGAGTGCCTCCCTACACGTGATTTGAAAATACTAACCACAAAAGATATATATTAAGTTTTGTATAAAGCTGTAGCACACCCATTGAATAATTGAGCAAAAAAAGCTTTCACCGAGAGCTTGGCTGTATCATTGCTCCCAAAGCTAATGCGACGGGCAGTCCTAATCGTATTGGCGGAAGAACGCATGATCAAGCGCATGTGCCGTGTGCTTCACAATCAGGGCTTTCCAACAGTGCTGAAACTTTCCTGCAAAATGCGATTGGTTCAGGAACAGACTTGCTCGATTCCCACCAATAACTTTCGGGGGCGATTTTCTAATTTTCCGTCGCCCCCAAAATCATTTTTTCGGCCCGTTTCGGGAGCTCTTTCAGGCGTTTCCGGGGCGAATTCGCCCGCCGCCCCCGTGTATTTTTTTCCCCTGTGTAGAGGCCATAGGCCAATCAAAGGCTATCTCAAACAATAAAACATGTACATGTATATATGGTTGTGTGACCTAACTTCATGCAGGTCCAAGGTTCGCGCACAGGGCCATATCTCGAAAACTAGAAAAGATTGTGAAAATTTGATAGCACCAACGGAAAGAGCAACCTGAAATTAACCTAGGAAAAGCCTTACTTTGAAACTTGGGAAGGAATTGAGAAATTATTAATGAAAAATTGGCAAATTTTGCATTTTGCAACCGTTCTGAAAAAAAACTAAACCTGCAGACAAGGGTCTAGAATTCCTCTTTTCCAGAGATTGTAAGTAAAATGTGATATGAAATGATTCTATGACATTTTATGACATTTTGTCTTGCTAATAATGCAATTATCTTACCTTTTATGGATCTCTATTTTGTACTGATCATTTGTAACCTGGCGTGCGCAAGGTTAGGTCTCGTTATTTCTGTAAAACTTTTCCAGGTCCAGTACGTTGCGATACGACATAGAATTTGCGATCGCGATATCTCAGGAATTCTTTGTAAATTAGTCTCTTCTTGTGCCCCTTTTTTAGTCTGAAACTTTGCTGAGTCTTTGGTGTCAAACAAATAACAATAATTTTTGGTAAAATTTGAGAAATGGACTGAAAATTGCCTTCTTTAGAAAATTAAAATGTGTGAACTATGGTCCCCCCATCACACAGTATAAGAAGGATCAGAACAAGACACAAAGAAAACAAAAGTAACAAATAAAACGGCATCAAAAACAATTTACGAATCAATGAGAATCCTTTGATATTTACTTTTAAAAGAAAGATCAAAAGAGAAAATCTTAAATTTTGTGTCAAAAATGTACCGTGTATGTGGAGAGTTGTCCACAAAAACCTGTCATTTTGAAGCACTATTGTCAACCTGAGAATCACTATAGAAAGTTCATTTAAACTAAGCTTTTGCCTCCAGAGTTTTCTTTTCCTTCAAAATATTGATGAATGAAAGTTAATTCCAGAGCTTGCTCTACGATGAAGCCTGCATACAGTTGCATTAATCACAGCTCCACTGGGTTAGCAAGTGGTATCTGAAATGAATAGCTCATTTTGGATTTTTTCTTGCATGTACACGAAGACACTGGAAAATTGGTTTTTAATATCCTATCATATTGAAACTGAATTTCAACTTACCACCCGATAAAGGTGATCATCCCTGTAAATAGATACGATCGAATTTGTCTGAAACATCCGCTTAATCCTATTGGTAGTCCTCCTGTTCTTAGCTTGGAGCGCCACAGCTGCACTTTCAGCCATCGCAGTCTCAAAGGTGTTTTTTGGCATTCTACGAATGTCTACATTGTTGGTAAAACGGTGCATGTTGGCAACTTTCTCCCTGACGAACCGATCTTTGGCTTGCCAGTTAGTCAGCCCTTCCGGCTGGTCCTCCGCGTCGCTTGGAACGTCTGACTCTGACATCTTCAGAAGTCTGCTGGAAGACTATCAGCTTCCACCTGAAAAAATGAAGATATTACAAATTTTTCACAAGTAGAGGTTGGAAATATCAAAATTGCAATCTACTAGCAATCTGACATGAGGCAGTACATGTACCTCTACGTTGCTGACCAGGGGCCGTATTCTGAAAATTGTCTTTACTTTTCTCTCTTAACTTTTGTTGTACCTTTGTGCATGATCCTAATTTACATATGTGCGCTGTGATAATATCTCAAGATAATAGGTATCATGGTTCTCGCCAGTACATAACACCCATGGTTCCAATACCATGCGTAAAGGGTTTCAGACAAGGAAGAACCATGTGTGAAATTGCTGCACCATGCGTGGCAACAAGGGTAAAACAATATTGGAGTATATATTCCTAACAATAATGATAAATATCACAGATTGTTTTGCTTTTTGGCAATGTATTTTTACTTTTATGCCATTAGTAGACAACTCCTGCTTACCAAGAAGTATTTTTCATCCTTTTACTATAGCATATACTGCTGCCACACCTATCTTTAGGTGTTATTCTGTAAAACTTCCGAAACTTCCAAGCTTTGCGCAGAGTGGGAACCATGTGTGGATTTTTTTCTAGTGAGAACCCTGATAAGTATTCTGAAAATTGTTCTATCTTTTGTTTATCTTATCTTCCATGGTGATTACAACAAAATTTTACATCAGCTATGAGGCTATTGTACATGTTGTATGTCAACAGTCAGTAAAGCGTCTGCCTTTCGAACCATAAGACCGTGGGTTCGAGTCCAGCCAAGGCGGATGACTGAAGCCTACGTTGTGTGTTATCGTGCCCCTCCCGTTTCATAGACGCAGGCTATGCTACAGTGGAAAACACTCCGTCCCTCGGATAGGACGTTAAATGGAGGTCCCGTGTAAAGGAGAGTCACCACCTTTGCACGTTAAAGATCCCACTGCACTATTCGTATAAGAGTAGGGGGAAACCCCGGTGTATGTGGTCCACCTGCACACCCCCAATTAGTGATATCGGGAGGAGAGACCTGAGGGTTACAGTGATTCTATTCGCTTTTCCCCTCCCAGGCACAGGTGACGCCAAACCATTAATAATAATAACAATGTTGGCAAATTTCTAGCTTAGAAAAAGGCAGTACAGTACATGATCAACCAGCAAGACAGAGGGTGTTTGTTACTAGAAATGCCACAGAAGAGATATTATTAAGAAATCAACAATTGGGAATCGATGATTTTACATCAAATTGTGACTTGGTTCAAGCGAGGGGGGACATAAGCCTCGTGGTTCATTAATTGCTGTAGATTTCGCATAGTGCCTAACACACGTAACTTGATCACTGATGCCCAAAGCACATTCCTATGTTTCAATATAAGCAGAGACTACAAGTATAAGGTCAAAGACCAGTAATGTAGGAGGTTTAAGGCAGGCAATGTGTGAGATTGAAAGGTGTGTGTATAATATTTCAACAATTACAACTTTACAGGAGCTATATGTACATGTAGGCCTAAGAGAGCTACAGACATACAGTGTTGTATTTGAATTGCTGATATCAAAATTTTCTCCTTGATAGTAGGCCTATGCTTAACTGTGCAGCAGTATGATGCATTCATGTGTGCGTTGTTAAAAGAAATGTTATTTCTGCTGCACATGATTCACGAATTGCTAATTTTCGGAGGTTAAGTGAGGGCGACTCGGAAGAAAATAGTTGCCCCAAAGAATAGTGTTTTAAGGATTTAGGGAGCTATTTGAGCTCCGAAGAGGGTTAAAGTGCCTGTCACCCCCATGTATGTTTTACCCTGTTGCTGACTAGCTAAACAATAAATCCAGGAGTTGGCTTTTTTACTCGAATTGAAGTGAATTTTGCCTTAAATAATGGGTAGGCCTAGGCCCACTTTCTACTAACAACAAATGTATCTTTCACTTTCTCAACTGTTAATATAAAATATATATATATATATGTATATATCTCTGTTCGCCTCCTCGCTTTTCGCAGTAGGTCAGCGAATTTGCGACTCTCACATTTCAACAGTATATATTTGAACGATCGGCCAATACGAAACAACAACAAAAACATCATCGTTCATACATATATGCCCAAACGTACGTACTAAGCCTGAGTCGAATCGATTTTTAAGCCGGTGTTCGATCGAAGACGTCGAACTCCGATTTCGTTTTGATGAATTCGATGCATCGACGAAATTACCAAATTGACTAGAAAACACAGAATCTTTTGTTTGATAGTCCTGTTAAACACAATTTATCTTCATATTTTCAAAACTTTAATTTGCTTACTTGTATCCTACTCTCTTTTGTGAGTTTTGCAGGAAACGCATGAAGAGAAGTAGAGAACGAACTGGTCGCTCGATGATCGAGCAGCTACTACATACTTGTCTTCGTTTCGTTCAGTACGCAACGCTCCGTATATCGCGCAACATATGCACGATGACTCGATCGTAGCCTCACTTTCAATCATTTGATCACTCTCGTTTTGAAAGCGATCACATGATCAATGTTGTACAGGCGCATCTTTTCAAAATGTGTTGACTGTTGACTCAAGACAATGCATGAATTCTTTCATTTCTTTGCATGGTTTTTGACGAGTTTTTTAATGCTTGCAATTAAATTACGGTTATTGTTCCTCCCGATAAAAAGGGGTTTCATCCACATGACGAGTATTATCATTTGTGCGTCACATGTTTCATCAACATTTGTCAAGTGAATCATTTCAAATCGAGGAAAAAAATCGTCTATAGAAATCATCATAATGATTCCCATGTAGTTCGTGTTAATGACAGTTGCATCATTTGCATGCTATTTATTTGCAACTTTGCATTACGACTAAAAAAAACCCTCATAAGTAACTTTGAGAAAGAACTTAAGCAAACAGTAAAGATAAGAAAGTAATCTTAAGTAAGTTCAGTATACTTTACGTTTTAAGTTGTTCTTTCTTACATTTAGAAATATCTCACTTAGTTCGTTTGTCTGTCATCCGTAATTATGCACCCCTATTGAGAAATGGCATTTTCCACGATAGTCAGTCATTCCGACGTGATGTGATTTTTGGGGTTAGTCTACTCTGTGTAGGGGGAACTAAAAAGTAACAACAAAGAAGTAACGGATCTGGTCAGTCAAACTCATAAAATGAATGATCTAATCCCTTTTGCTTGTATGCAGAATCTGATTTATTTGTTTTTTTTTCTTCCGAAAATGGCCTCGCTGGATGTTTTATATGTCCGCGATTTTGTTTCAGATTTATCATTCACCCTGTCCCAAAATGGTTATGTACGCGAAAACGATAGCCAGGCCTAGCATGGGAAAGGCTTGCATGCTCGATGAGTCATCATCTCTCCTTGCACTAGCACTGCACACCATAGTTTCGTCATTCAGTCATGAATTTGAATAATTTTGGAAATAGTTCTTCGATTACCAAATTGAACGAAGCAAAGTGGATTATAAATGGTCTCACATATAAAGAAATTACAATTATTGAATTTTTGATATATGTCTGATGAGGTCATTTCGTGAAAGAACATAACAAAATAAATATAGCTTTATCAAGGTCTGGTAAAATACTATACGACTTGTTGACGTTGCCTAGTGACCAGGCCAGGAATGTAGTCCAGTTCATGACTGAAGGACACCTGCGCTGCACCCAGCTAGCTCTCTCCCCGTCTCTTCATGTTACTAGGCAGTATTGGCGCGAGACAAGCATATATAAATATTCATCGCAGGCTCGTACGGTTTTGAGATGAAATGTCCAATAAAGGGTCTTCTAAAATTCATAACTCTAAAATGGGTTGGTCCTGAGACGAAGTAACGAGTGCTCTGATTGGCCAATTTTTTTCTGCATCGGCAGGCGAAGTTTGGGGTCACCAAACTTTCTAGTTTTCTTGTAAACACGGCAAACCACAAAACGTGGACCCATTGTCGCGAATGGGTTAACTCTACGTACGACATACATGTAATGTGATTCTGGATGGGATGTCTTGGATGTGTTTGCATTTAACTTGAAAAAAAAAAACGATGTAAGTTGACAAAAGTTGTTTTGAAATAAAACACAAAACGCTCGAGTATATTTTCTTAGGATAGTTAAAAATTAATAATAAGGGAAAGAGGACTGCGGCGATTGCAGACTTGTAAACAGGGCGTTATCTTGGCTAAATCACCATCAAATTGCGGCAAATTTTCAGCGGCGCGAGAGCTTCAGATTCACCGGCCATGCACCCGTCGATGCATCGATGTTCGATCGGCGCAAAGCCGTCGAACACCGGTTTCTGAAAAAATCGATATGACTCAGGCTTAGTACGTACGCAGTCGATCGTTTGAATACGGCCGGTTGAAATGCGAGGAGTCGCGAATTCGCTGATCTACTGCGAAAAGCGCGGAGGCGAACAGAGATAGAGCTGGCTGTTGCAAGATTTTCAACCGAGAGGACCTAATGTTAGGACCCTGGATTCACCTGGAAATGAAGAGTGAGAAGAAATAAATCAAGAAATTGGTAAGCTCTATACTCTAGCGTATTATGATATGTTTTATATCCATGAAAAAAGGGGAAAATCGATGGTTTGAGGTAGTTTTTCATTGTCTTGCCCATCACAATGAGATTGCATGCACAACGCACCGGGGCGCTTCTGTCTCTATAAAGGAGGAATGCCGACCCTACCAAAATACGAGGCTAACGACGACTGTTACTGTTAGAGACAGAACACTTCGGTCTACTCAGGACGCTGCCACGGACATAACGGAGTGGCAGCGTCCCTGGGCTAATCACAGGTTTAGCCTATCCTAGACCAAAGTCATGAAAGTGTTCTGTCTCTAACAGTCGTCGTTAGCCTCGTATTTTGGTAGGGTCGGCACTCAAAGTCGGCACTCCTTGAGTGCCGACCCTACCAAAATACGAGGCTAACGACGATTGTTAGAGACAGAACACTTCGGTCTAAGCCTATCCTCATAAATACACAACCACTGACAACCCCTCAGTGTTTCGTATTGGTCGATCTCAAGCATGTCAAGCTAGGTTCCCTGCCTAAAATCTCACCTCACGCACTGCTGATCTTTGACCTTGGTGTCTCTGACCGATTTCTCACATTTGAATTGCTCATGAAATTTTCTTTCAGCTGAAGACTAACGTTAGATCTAACAGTAACACGGTTACCGCTCAAAATACTAGTAATTGTTACATTTCAATTCATAGTAATTTTTACCACCAAAATAGATCTCAAACATTGAGCATGTCACCAAGTGGGGCATTATCGTGAAATAGGAAACCACCGTTCACTTTGTACAGCAGCGCTTTATTCAGTCACACGCATTGGTTTCCTATTTCCACCTCCATTCTCTTTGTACACAAGTGCGTGCGTCAAATGAACGAGTGGTTTCCGAAACCACGATATGGCCATAAAGTGTGATAATCATTAAGTAAAAACTATAAGAATCTAGATAAATTACCTTTACAAAAAATTGAAGTGGTACCTACATGTGGGCACTTTTTCCTCAAGCAAGAGGCGACCAGGGCTGCGTTTCACGAAACCGTCATAAGTCTAAGTTCATGGACATCCTATTGACATGATTGAAAAGCGTGTTAGGCCTAATTCTACAACACGCCTTTCATTTTCAATGTCCGAGAAGTTATAGACTTATATGACGGTTTCGTGAAACGCAGCCCCGGGTTCCGGGAACTTCCGGATCCGGAGGCACGAAACTAGTCGATTCGAGTCTCGATTCGATTCGTTTCGTTCCCCGGATCGGAAGCGTTGCCAGGTTCAAAATGCTGTATTATGGTACTAGAGAGTCAAAATTATCGTTTTTTAAAAGAAAATTATCTTACACAAAGCTGACTGTACAGTAAATACACTATGCTTACACAAGTCCTCCCACGAAGTGTTTCAATTGAAGAAGATGAATTTGAACAGCAGTTTAAAAAAGAAATGAGCAAAATCGGTGAAAGAATAAGGAATACAGTCATTTACATTTTCTGGTAAATTACTCTCAGCTCTGCAAATTGGCAACATTGATGACATCATATGCGAGCAGCTCTCCATTTATTTTGTAGGCCTACATAAAATTTCACATTTTCTCGATTTTCTTGGAAGTTACACATTTTTTTACTCCCAAAGTCAATGTATGTTCAGAAGAATTGCTTCCTACATGAAAAACTTTGACTACAGCAGTGGCAAAATGTGCAACTTCCAAGAAAATTGGGGGGGGGGGGGGGGGATATATCCCCCTATTCCCCCCCCCCCCCCCGGATTTACTCCAATGATATATGATCATGTTTCCTACTTAGGGTGATCAATCTTGCTGCTGAATTTTGACATGTTGGAGAGGAGATATAATGAGAAATTGGGAGCTAGGCCAGTAATTAGGAGGAAGTTAGTCCAGATTGGAGGAGACGAAGGCGTGGAAGTTTTTCAGTGGAGGCATTGTCGAGCATCTGCCTAATATTACCAATATCTATACCCCAGGAAGATAAGAGATTTGCAGACGTTTTTCATGTGCTTTTGAAGAGTGTGGTGTCCAATGTAATGCCAAGATCTTGAACATATTCAGAAGACGGTAGTAAACCCTCCTCAGTTGTCATGAGCCCAACCCCTGCATTATATGATTAACTAGCAAAATGCTATCAGGCCAAGTTGGGGGGGGGGGGGGGGGGGGGAGGGACATAATATGTGCATGTGATTTGGGCCCTGTAGGCCACAACACAACAATCGCAATTAAATGAAACTATTAAACGCAACTTAATTATCAACCAATCAGAACTGAGTACATATGACTCGTGTTTTATCTTTTAGCGCCAAGGGTTAGTTAAACACCACTTGGTTAGTAAATTAAAGGAATATACTGGACGACTTTGAGGTATGATTGTGCATCAATTTATTACCAAGGCCAAGAGGGCGACGCCAGGTGGCGCTACATCACTTCACATATCAGAGCTCCTGATTATACATATCACACAATAACATATACTGGCGTAGATGCATTTTAATAATTGCAACTGTTTATGCCAGAGGGCCAAGATCACAAGCACTTTATCCTTATCCCCCCTCCCCTCCCCCCACTCAGCTTGATACAGCATAGTTTGCTGGTTATCTCAAGAATTCCTAGCATTCTCAATCACTGCAAAGTTCACTGCTATGGGCTAATCAACTTTGACATGACAATAGAAGGTAGATGGATCATATATGTAGAATTAAAAGACTAGAGGGAACGATCTGAGGACAATTAAAAAGGTTTCAGAGAAACTTCAAATGACAGATACTTTCAGAATAGTGGTGTGTGAATGCAATCTCATTTTATTTTCTCGAAAAATATGTACAGAACCTTTGATATATGAACACAAACAGAGTAAGTTTTAATATTTAAAACCATGGATTATCATGATCACTGGGATAACTTATAAGAATAGCAAACACTAAGCATTGAGGCGTCTCGCCTGCATCTCGCTTTGTGAATGAACTTTGGTTTGGCACAAGCAGCTTTACTGTTATGCAGTAATGGAGATGTTATATACATTTATATTTCATCCATGGAAAATCTGTTAGCATTACTTGTGTTCCTAATTTCATATTTCATTACTGGAGGGGGGGGGGGGGGGGGGGGGGGGAGGGAGAGGGGGTCCGTAATGTGAATGAGGGCACCATGTACAGAATGGACGCAGGGCATGCTTTGTCATACATGTACATTGACATTTTACATTATACTGATAACTACAGTGTACACATCTGGCACACTGAGACATGTCACTCGTCAAAGTATACAAAGGAAACTCTGAATAAGGTTGATCTTTGGGACCATCAAAATTACATGAACCTTGTTATAGTGGGAATCTTGTTATATGAGGTTACAAAAGAACTAGAATAAAGAACTGGGACCACATACTCAGACATGTAAGCCAGTTCAAGAAATTCCTAAAATCCCATCTATTTTGCTAGAGAACAGAGAATTGTATAGACTAAACTGATCTTTGTGAAGTGATAATTTTTGTTTGAGCGGCCCAAACATGGAGTAGTTTGTTTGTTTGTATGAAATTTATTTCTGCGTTCAACATGTTCAACACAATACAACATAATCAATTATTACATAGATTTTATACATATCCATTTTAGACACATGAATCATTTACAATCTCTTTCTGAATATTAAAAAAGTATATAAAAAATATTATTGAACTGAATTTCAGAACGCAGGAGACCGCCGTGTGTTGTAACTGAAAGGAAAAGGCACTATATCACGACTTTTGGATGTACCACCTTGTCTACATCAGGCCCCGATTCATAAAACTTGTTATCAGGATCACAACTGCACATTTCTATGACAAATTTGCTCTCAGCCAATCAGATGCAAGGATTTCAGTAGCTTGCAACATTAATTGCAATTTGTTATTGATAAGTTTTATGAAAGGGGCCCTGCGCGGGTCTCATTTCATAAAACTTGATATTAATAACAACTGCCACATTTCTATGACACATTTGCTCTCAGCCAGTCAGATGCAAGGATTTCAGTAGCTATTGCAGCTTGTTATTTATGAAACGGAGCCCAGGGCCGGTATTCTGAAAATTGTTTAACCTTTTATCTGAATTTAATTGCCATAGCAATCAGAAATAGCGTACGCCATTAGCTCAAATTGAGCACTTTTGTCTTATGTGCTGGTCATTTGCGGAGTCAAGTTCAAACCAATCATAGGTACGCCTTCAAAATTTGCTATGGCAATTAACACAGTGAAGATAAGACAAATCAGTATGTATCATAAGATAATGTAAACATTCACCAATATTCTGAAAAGTAAATAAGGAATCTGTGAAAAACATCTAACAGAGTTGGCATCTCTTTTTCTTGGGGGGGGGGGGGGGTTATATTTGTCTGATGGCTGATAATAACAAATGGGGCCAATTTATAAAAATTCAATTAACCTTCAAGAGACATACATGTGGTTTGGATTTAATGATGCTACATAAATCTTCATTTTTGGCTTTCAATGAAGTTTATTGACCCTTTGACCCTTGACCTAATATTGATCTTTGTCTTCAGGGGTTGCAACTGACAGGAATCTGGTGGAAATATCTCAAAAGGTAGAAGAAGTTATTATGCTATGCCTACATATTATAAGTGATTTTTAAATAAAAGGTCACTGACCTTTCAAATTGATCCATTTACAAATATGGCATGCACCTTCATGAGATTTTGTAGCCCAGCTGGCAGAATTAGGGCCTAAACTCAAGCACTAGCAGACCACCAAGCCGGGAGAAGGGCATAAACTTGACTAAGTGAAAACTACAATGTCACAATCGAGGTAACTCCCTTCTGCCAGCTGATTTACATAAAAGAACATTGCCCTCTTGACCTTGTCCTACAATTCAATTTCTTTTCAAAAATGACCAGTGCCTTTGTTTTAAGAAATGTATATGCCTATCCACAGATACATGTAGTTATTGTGATTACAAAGCAGTGCCTTTTTATTGAAAGTTGATTACCCTTGGCTTCTGGCCTTTGATCTTGGTCAGATTTGACTCATTTTCAACTTGACCTTATCGACTTGGTGATCCTAGCTCAAATGTAGAGAAAGCTAATATCATTACAGCATTGTTGATGCTGCTGGAACAGATGCCAAACAATATAATGAACATTATATAGTCCAACATTGCTTTGCAGGCGAGATAAAACAAGAACAAGAACACATAAATTATTGTAAGATACAAATTTCAAATTCAAATTCAACTTTTATTGATTCGCAATCCATACAAATTGGATTATTCTCAATTTTCTTTTTTTCATACATGCAGAGGCCGCGGAATGTTTTCTGGAGTGGGGGCTTACACCCACAAAGGCAGAGTCCAGGGGCAGTAGGGCCCTAAGCGGAAGTTCAGGGGGCAGAGCCCCATGAAGGTCTTGGGTTTTTACGATTTTGCAAGCCTATGAACTGGGCAATTACAATTCAGATCTCAAGTTTGGACAATTAGTAGTTGTTTTGGTGGGGATTTTTTTTTTATAGCCTAAATGCAGCCCCCCCCCCCTCCCCCTCCCCCTCCCCAACTTTCTTTGGCTCCTGACATGTAATACTGAACTAATTCATCTTGTAACCAATGAGAATAATTGTTGAAATTCATTAAGTTATTTTCAAAAAAAAAATATTCAAGACTAAAACACAGTACTAAAATTATTTACATCATTTACGAAAAAGTGACCTTAAACCCTGTTAGACTAACACCATGCCAATTGTCAATATCAAAACAATTGAAAACCAAAATATCATGAAGGATTATGTTTTCGCTAAAAGTGACCTTTTATCGTTGATTTGCTCCAGAAATAAAAAGAACATTTTGGCAGAGCTGTGTGACATTACTATCTGTCTAAAAGTGTAAGCAATCACTATGCAGCACTCTCTTTGGAGGACTTGATCAAAGCAGAAACAAAAAGAAGAGAAAACAGTCACGTGAGTGAAAAATGTTAAAAAGGAGAAAAGGAGAATTATCAAGCTCTTCATCATTTTTAAGTTATTTCATGATGGGGATAATTACTTGTTCCTTCACACCCCTTCTAATTTGCTTTTTACAGAAAATTTTAGACATTTCCATTTTCAAGGTTTTGATGAAGGAATTCTAAGTGTAAAAAACAATAATAAAACAAAACTTTTTGAATACTTGCTTGTCTCAAACATAGACTTTAAATGTTGCTCAAACAATTACATTATGACAAAAACAAAACAAAAAAAAATGTCTTAGCAATTGAGAAATGAAGTAAATAAACAGAGGTGCATACTCCAAAATTTTCAAATCATCACAAGATTGTTTCAAAGCACATAAAATTGCATTCAGAAACTTGTACGATATACATGTATGGGACTACAAACAAATATTCGGACAGAACACTCCAGTTGTTTCTACTTATTCTATGAGCAGGAGGGCATTTGACTTGTAATCCTTTCCCGGGGGGATATGTCTCATTGAGACCTGTACATCATCTGCATAAAACACTTTCTGAAAAGCACCCTAAACAGGGATTAAGGGAGTAGTGATTTTATTACCCTAAACAGGGAAACATGTCTAATATCTTTGATTTTCATACCCTTAACAGGGATTCTATCCAAAGACTCCGTCATCACCGCTGATTTTCGATAACTTTAATGGGATATGAGGGTTCTCCACCTAGTGCTGAAGAAACTACCCTTTCCCCCCTTTTTCTTGACATCCTGGGAACGTGAGTAGGAGTGGTTTTGATACCATAAACAGAGAATCATGTCCAGCACCTCTAACTTTTATATCCTTAATAGGGAATTTATTCAAGGACTGTATCATCATTCCTTTAAATCTGATACCCTTTTACCAGAATTTTCCTGTTTTTGATATCCTTAACGGGATCCCCAGGTTCCCTGCTTGGTGCTGAAAAACAACCGTTTTTCTACGTTTTTATTTACACGGATGATGTACAGGCCTCAACGAGAACCCTCCCCCCCCCCCCCCCCCCCCCCCCCCCCCCCCCCCCCCCCCCCCCCTGCGGAATCCTTTTCAGAGGATATTATGATATTCTTCCAAACTGACATCTAAGGACCAAGAAAGGTCACAAGTTTTTTCTAACCCTCTCAAGAAGTCAAGGTTCTCTCTAAAAATGTCATAATGTGCAATTACATACAAGTACTTGATATGACAATAATTTTCACAACCAAAAATTGGCAAATTAAAAATAGGCAGTATTTTGTCAGGTTTTAAGTTTTACTTTTTACTTGTTTAATATTCGACAAGTGGACGTAGGATAAATAATTCCCATTAACAATGAAATTGGGCAAGATCAATCATATGTTAATCTTGTGTTTTGGGAATGATAGAAAATTAAATCTCAAAGTTCGAACTATAAACAGTGTTATCTTAAAAGAAAAGCTTGGTAGAGGGTTGTTCTTAACTGACAGCAATGCCTGTAGATAAGACACCTGCTATGTGGTATACACACCTCACGTAAAGTAACTAACCACTTTGTCTTTTGATCATACATGTAGCTCAAAATGGTGTGTTGTATCGGACAACTTTAACAGAATTTGAAAGAAAATTTAATTCCAAACATTATGACGCTTCATAATATGCAAATACCACCAAATAAAAGTTGCAGCAATCTGTATTGATATGGCAGTGTCTATGCAAAGAATGGATTTCTGGCTGTCAATATCATCTCTGTTTCCAGACAAGAGGTCAGAAAAAAAAAACACAGAGGTGGTCTGAGATTCAAAACATGTCCTGATTAGAGTCATTCCAAATGCATGAGGCAATGGATGTCCGCCAAGATGGTATCTCTCATTTTCAGACAACCTAGGTATTCTTTTGGGTGCTGACACTTTTCCTTGCCAGATATCCATTGCCTACTGTCTTGTGAATGACTTTGATGGGCACATGTTTTGACTGTCATTTATAGACCACCCCTGGGTTATTTGTTTTTACCCTAATGTCTGAAAACAAAGAGAATCTCTTTGTTTTTGATATCATATGGCAGTCTGTATTCACAGAATGGATTTCTGGTTACTGGCTGTCAACTTCAGATGAAGTTGACAGCCAGTAATCCATTCTGTAAGCAGAGATTGCCATATCAATAGGGATTGCTGCAACTTTTATTTTGGATTATTTGCATATGACTGGCCATTATGCTCACAATCTTTATTCGATTTCAAAAAGTGAAATGTCAAATAATTTGAATTATATTTTCTTTCAAATTCTGTTAAAAGTTGTTCGATACAACACGCCCTATTTCAGCTAGGATAAAAAAACAAAGTAGTAGGTACTTTTTGTGAGGTGTGTATTAATATTGCATGCTAGACATTGGCAATGAAAGCAAATAAATGTTCCTGCAATATTCTGGTTTCTGTGTCACCTGGCTCCATTCAGGAAATGCTTGCTAGAAGGTTAGAAATAACGTCATCTGAGTCTTCAACGATAACCATTGTTTCTGTCACATCAATATTCTGCATTGCAGCCCCATTCACCTGGGGAACATCGTCGCCAGTCTCGTTGTGATCAGAACCTTTTGCTTTGATTCTCTTCACAGGCATCTCAACACCATGGACCTTTCGCATATGGTTCCTTCTTGCTCCTTGCTGTGAGAAGCCTTCACCGCACTGGGAACACTTGAAAGGCTTGGTGTGAATCCGTCTGTGGGCTCTCAGGTACAGTTCTGTGGGAAAGTCCTTGGAGCAAAAGTCACACGCAAATGGCCTGTGGGACGCATGTGTTTTGATGTGGACCTTCAGCGTTGATGGGTCTGCAAAGCCTTTCCCACAAACTTCACATGTATGATCAAGCTGGCCCGTATGCATCCGTCTCTCGTGGTAAACCATGTGAGTGACGTTACGGAACGCCTTTCCACAATATGAACATGCATATGGCACTTGTCCACTATGGGTTTTCTTATGCATTTCAAGGTAGTGCTTTGTTTTGTAGGTTCCATTACAAATATCACACTTGAACGTGTATGACCAGGAGGCTCGACCATGGGTTCTCAAATGTGAATTCAAATTTGCTTTTGTAGTGAACATGGCATTACAGCCTGGCTTAGGACAAGAAATGGTTCTCTCCTGATGTGTTTTCAAGTGTGCTTTGAAGGATGATCTTGAAGCCAAGACAATGCCACATCGTTCACAGCAGAAGCCATCCCCTTGCATAGGCACCTCCTCATTGGGATGTAAGGAACGTATGTGCTTGCGTAGACCATGGACATAACCAAACTTTCTGTTACAGAACTGGCATGAAATGTTCTTTGCCTTTGTCATTCCACGACGCCAGCCAGAATGTCTTCCACTTTGACCTGAACCCAGAAATGGGTTTGATGAAGAATATGCAACATGTTCCATATCACTGGGAACCTTGTGGTCTGGATCATTAGCTGCTCCTCGAATATGAATCTCTAACGACTGCTTGGACATCACTGTCATCCCACACACAACGCACTTAAACAATCCAAGATGCCCTAGCATATGAAAATTCAGCTTTCCTAGCGAGGGGAACTTCTTGGGGCAGTACAGACAAGGGCACAGACCAACCTTATGGACTTCCTCACTGTGCTCTTGGTACTCTGTCATTGTCTTAAACTCCTCTCCACATTCTTTACAAGTGAATTTCTCATGTAATCTGTAATGGTTGACCAGGTGATGGCGAAGAAAGAACTTTTCTTTGCACTCAAAGCATGTGAGAATGAAGAAATTCTTGTTTGAAATTTTGTTGGCTCGTTCTAGAGACTGCCTGATGAGATCTGCAGGGTCCTGGTTTTCTTTGCTCACACTGTTTATGACAGATTCCTGACCACATTTCTTTTCACCATCTCCTGTAGCTCCTTCACCACCATTTTCACTTTCCACTGTCTTACTATCACCTTCATCCTGCGATTCTTCTTGGACACCTTCATACTTTTTCAGCAAGTTCCCTAGTTCCATGTTCCTTCCTTCATCCCACATCTTAATTGCCTCCTCGCACACCTCACACTTAATACCATCCAAACCACAATGCTTGTTGAGGTGTCCCTGAGTTTTTCTTTCATCTGTGAAGAATGTCTCACAATGGATGCACTTGTAAACTTCAAGAGTTGACCAATCATCCGCCGTCTTGCTCCAGCTCTCCCGAGCAGCTTCCTGCGAGGTGTATTCCCCATGAATTTCAGCCATATGTTGCTTCCTTTGGAAAAGGCTTGTAAAATAGCTAGGACACCTGTGGCATCTGTCTCTGGGCTTTTTACTAGGAATAGCATTTCCAGCAGAGTCAGTCTTTGGTTTACGATTTCTTTTGTGCTTCTTTTTCTTAGATGTAGTCCTACGTGGTGAACCCTCCCCCTCAGCCAAACTGTGACTGATACTAGAATCACCACCAACATTTTCCATTGGGAATCCTTCATCAGAATCAGCGAGTGGCATGGACTTATCAACATTCTCAGACAACCATTCTGATGCTTCACCCTCTCCTTTAGAGGATTCCATTTTAGGATACTTCTTTCGCAGTTCTTTGACCTGGGCTCCTGTTTTAAGGTTTCCCTTCTCGTAGTTACGATGAATGACAACCTATAGAAAGAATAAAATAGAAAGATAATAGGATTGAATGCCAAAGGTTTAACACATTGCACAATAAGCTGAGGACCTGATGACTCCTCTGAAAGGCACTGGTTAACATTGTTATAATTTATTTAAAATCTCGTTTTGCTACTTGAAAATGGGATAAACATAGGGATTATAGTGTAAAAATACTAGTCTGAAAGTTTCAAAGAATAATATCCACAGGAAGTATTTTTACATATTAGAAATGTGAACCAATGTTTGAAAAATATATAAGGGTCAGCTGCACAGACTAGACGTAAGGAGTGCGCATGCGCGCATGGCTCACCGTGGCCGTGCTAAGGCAATACAATGTATCTACATGTGGCATCGTTTTGAGTAAATCGATTTTAAAACTTCACTGACATGCAGTTTAGTTTGTAGCTTGGTCAAGTATTTAGAACTCATATTGAGAATTGATAAATTGATCAATTGTTTAAACACAATAAAAAAAAATCTTTAAAAAGTCCTACATACTTGAATAATTAGCATAAATTAAAAGATACGCTGTTTTGCTGCACGCACAAATTAACCATTAGCTATGGCAGAACAACGTATATCTTAAGCGATTACGAAGTTGCTACAGCAAAACAACGTATCTCATTTCTTTGCGATGGCTCGGACAGTCAATGTCAGATCGGGGTCTATTTCAAACTCCGACTGATAATTGATAAATCGATCATTGTTACGCACAGTAAAAAAAAAACCAAAAGTCCTACACATACACGAATAATTTGTATACATTAAAACATACGTTGTTTTGCTGCATGCACAAACTAAAGCTTTGGCTATGGCAGAACGACATATGTCTTACGCGCATCACGCATGCGCATTACGTTGTGCACGCAATTGTGCGCATGCGCAGCAGAGTTTATGTAACACTTACGCTGTTTTGCCGGCAACACTGCTGCCACGTGCTAAGAAGAAGCCTGCGTATCTCCGCTTACGTTGTTTTGCTTCAAATGATGACTTTTTTTCTGAGGAGGGGTAGCCATATTTCAAAAACGGGGGTTATTCCGGTTTCAACATTTCATTGGTAGTTCAATTATACTTGTACATACCCAAATATGACAAAAAGTAAATTTTGCTAAAAATTTGACATACGTTGTTTTGCCATCTTACGGCCGACCGGACTGTACTGCGTGTATTGGCGTATCACGTGGAGGGAGGCAGATAAAGGTCTATTTTAATTCGAGCAAAACGGTCCTCTTATTTTTTGTCTCTGAGACCCAAAACAATAAAATCGCAGTTTGCATCGTATTAACAGATTTTCATTCTAAATTATGATTGGTTCAGGGTTTTTGAGTACAAATACAAATACTCATAGTCATACACATGTTTCATCTTCGTTTGAGAAATTTTTAAATTGGCTGCTCACAAAGTTAACCAATGCCTTTAAGACTAATTACAATCATAGTGAGTTCTTGGAAAGAGTCTATGTCTATGACAAGCGACACTCCTGGGACTCCCAAGTTGCCACTTCAATACACCTACCTCCAGTAAAACCTGAAAAAGAAGAATGCGTCATTAACAAATTACTGAAGTTTGTCCTTTATTTTTGTTAATGCAAGATACATGTATATATCTCAAGAAACTAATTACTATCCTATCATTTTTTTTCAATTAACCTAAAAGGCAACTGGTCTGATTTACAATATTACCGAACAGCACTACTGATTACAATAACTCTCTAGTATATCAATAACAACCTGCACACACCCTACGATCTTCTCAATCTTGAGGGTGTTTCATAAAGCTATTTGTAAAGTTACAAATGGGCAATTCCACAACATATGGGACACAGAGCTCAAAATTTGAAATCTCACTGTGCCCTGTTAATTCCAAATGAAAATCTAAAATTACTACAGGGTCTTCTTTTTGTTTCAAATAAACATTTAAGATAAAAAAAAATCTGCAATTCGACCTTCTTACGGAGAATAAAATAAACAAACAAAAATTTGCAAATATGGGCCTATGGTCAGGGAAATGTGCTTTAAATGCCTCTTATTCTTATATTTAGTCATTTCTCTCACAAATGTTTTCATCTAATTGATTTTAATGGATTACTTTAAAAGATTTTGGGTAGTTAATGAGTGAAACACTAATGGAAATGTGCAAAATCTACATTGAATTTAAGTGTAACATCATTTAACAACACGTCTTCAGTAAATTTCTCATGGCACTAAAACAAATTATCAAAATTGCTCATTATTTTGCACATCTCTTCCCAGGAACCTAGATGTAATGTCAAATGAATTACATGTACATAATCCTTACAAGTCTGAGATATGAGATATATAAATTTGATTCTACACCATCATTTTCCATGTCCTTTTTGCGTAACATCAGTTACCGACAAATTTTCGCTTGCCTTGTGATAAGAAATGCAGTTTGAGATAAAAACTGTCCATGTGTTTCTTTCCTATTATCAACTTATTTATCTATAGTAATTTAAAGCCCAACCAAGTGTCATTCACAAAACTACAATATAAACAATACCACTAGTACTCTATCTTGGTAATGTCAGTTACAGTGAAATTGCCCAAATGACTTAACGACTGGAACACGGCAAGCCAAATGGGATGCCCAAAGTTTTCCTGATGCTTCAACAAAGTGCATTTTCTATAATCTCGATTAAACTGTGACAAAAAAAAACAACTTTGCAACAAAAATATTTGTAAAAAATAGTAATATTAATCTATGTCTGCATATTTCATCTCTAGGTGATGCGATTTATCATTGAGAATCCCATTTAGCCTGCCATATTCAAGTCGTTCGTAAAGTCATTTGTAACTTTACGAGCAGGTTTATGACTTCTACAAAAAAATTTGGTTGACAGAAGGAAGAACAACTAACCTGAATTTTCTTTTTATTTCCTTTGTTGTTATGTAATTTTTTCCAGTAGTACATATCATTTTCAATAGGGCTTAGTCATTAAGGTTTTTTGTAAAACGTTTAAAAACCATTTAAAGGAAAAACAAAAAACAAAAACGGGAGGTTTGTTTAACCGTTTAAAATATACTGAAGGTCTAGAATAATGTTATAAAGAGAGGTAAAATCGTCACTCACAACTGCCAAAATATCATTAAAATTCATGTCTCACCCCTATGAAATATCCTTTCAATGTCCATATTGTCTTAAAGTGGTTTAATTTGGTTGTTAACTTAAAATAAAAAGAGAAATGATTAATTCCTTCTTGGCTCAGAAAGATCAAGTTTTTAATACCGCATGATGCTTAGTACTTCAACAAAACATGAAAACACATACGTGGGAATGTACTAAGTATCACATGGTAATGACAGTATCATTCAAAACTCGATCTTTCTCAGCCAAGAAAGAAGTGAAAATACCTCTTTTCATTGTTAGTAAATGACCAAATTAAAACACTTCGAAGAAAATATGGACATTGGAAGGGCATTTCATAAGTATGAGATGTGAATTTTACAGTTGTGAGGAAGGATTTTTCTCTACATTGTTTTAATGGTTACTTGAAAAAGTGCGAGTCTTGTGTGGTCGAGCTAGCACCAGGCGAAAGATCGCAGCAAATTAGCGTGCTTTCATTTTTCAACATATTCAATATCACAGATCGCTTTCGGACAATAAGTGAACATAAACTTAGCAATAAATCATGGTAATCTTACTTCCATTTCTCTGGTTTTTGCTGGGTTTGAGATTATGAGGGAAATTGTCATTTCTTCCACCTTTCTGTAGGCTAATTTGACTTTGTATATTTTTATTGTCAAAATCACGACTTGCCCGATTGGGCAAGTGAGTTTGCAATTTGCTTGTCCGACTGTGATTTTTACTTGCCGCGGGCAAGCGGGTTTGTCACACCTTGCTTTATGAAAAACCTCCCTCGTCTCTTACACATTCCCCTATCCAAGAAATCTTGGGGAGATTGAGCTTTTGCTCTTGCCAGACCAGCCCTGTGGAATTCACTACTACAGAAGCTGAAGAACTCAAACTATTTGACGTCCTTTAAGGGCAACTAAAATTACACATGTTCAGTTGCAGGTTCTCAAAACAAAGACTTTTTCATCTGTGATGTGTTTAAACATTCTTTTCTTATGTCCATAATTCTATTTTGTCTAAAAGCACCTTGAGCATTAAATCAAAATTAAATATGACTCTATAGAAATTCTATCTATAATTATCATTATTTCATTGCTCAATATCAAGTTTTGGTCATTGCTCTATTCCAAAATACAAAAACAAACTGAATTCTTCATTTTGTTACCATTAACCCATTCATGACAGAGGTCTACATTTTGTGGTTTTGCCTAATATCTTTTAATGCAAAGCCTTAAAAATCATACCAAATACATGAGCAGAAAGAGCAAAAAATTCTACACAAACTGTGCCCATTTTGGTTGCGTCAATATTCGTTGTTTGATACTGAATTTTTTAAAAAGGCAAATAAGCATTAAAATCCTTAAATTGGCAATGTGATAGAAATTTTAAATCACTGTTTTCTTCTGCAAATTGGCAACTTTTTGACTTCTCATCATAATTTCCGTCAATTTATATTCATTTCAGATACATGACGTTTTATAAGAAAAATGTAGCAACAAAATAAAAATGTTGGTGTTGCCGATTTGAAGAATAAAAGCTGATCAAATTAGGCTTTAAATAATTCCTGTCACGAATGGGTTAACCAGCTATGGGCTGGCTTTGACTTAAAAGCCACATGCAGAATGTTACCAGCAAAATTCACCTGTGATGTTATTTCTCCATTTGTCTTGATCTCTGGTGGCTCAGTATAATCATGTTTTGTTTCAACATGGTTTTTCAGCATACTTGCATGAGTGAAGGCTAATCCGCAATCACCACAGATGTATGGCAGATCCTTGGCATAGATAATCCTCATCATGGTGTTCTTTCTGTATATAGAGATGACCATCTTCTCATCCCTTTTCTGTTTCTTGGCTTCCTTCCGAGTCTTGGTTTTCTGTGCAGCCTCATTCCGATGTTTGAGTAACTGTCTGAATTGTGGCAGGTGCCGTTGCCTTGGTGCCTCAGTGGGTTGATTTATTCCATTCCCTGAGCCAGTTTTCAACCCTTGCGATGGATGACCTGTGTCCAGATCGAGCTGGTCCTGATGACCTTTGACCTCATCAGAGTTTGGGTTACTGTCTAAATGTTCCGTTGAGGAATCTGTTGATTGTGTTGGGATGAGAGAGTTGAGGATATCCTGGAAGGTCATAGACACCATCCTCTGGTTACCAACTCTAACAGATGACAATGTATGGTCCTATGGAGGCAACGATATGATAAAGAGAGAGAGAGAAAAATAAAACTTTAAATTGCACCACTTGCTGCTTGGTAGTTTCATACACTTAGCTAATTATTCTCTCTAACCCTGGACCCAACACTAAAGCCAAGACTATAAACCATTTCATACACTTAGCTAATTATTCTCTCTAACTCTGGACCCAACACTAAGGCCAAGACTATAAACCATTTCATACACTTACATGTAGCTAATTATTCTCTCTAACCCTGGACCCAACACTAAGGCCAAGACTATAAACCCTTTCATACACTTAGCTAATTATTCTCTCTAACCCTGGACCCAACACTAAGGCCAAGACTATAAACCATTTCATACACTTAGCTAATTATTCTCTCTAACCCTGGACCCAACACTAAAGCCAAGACTATAAACCATTTCATACACTTAGCTAATTATTCTCTCTAACCCTGGACCCAACACTAAGGCCAAGACTATAAACCATTTCATACACTTAGCTAATTATTCTCTCTAACCCTGGACCCAACACTAAGGCCAAGACTATAAACCATTTCATACACTTAGCTAATTATTCTCTCTAACCCTGGACCCAACACTAAGGCCAAGACTATAAACCCTTTCATACACTTAGCTAATTATTCTCTCTAACCCTGGACCCAACACTAAGGCCAAGACTTTAAACCATAAAAGAATTAATCATACTCCTAATAAACCCAGGAACAAAGATTTCTGAAGAGAGTGTAAGAAAACTGGACTGCTACTAGATGACCCATTGATTTTTCCTATACAGTGTACCTCACCAAATATCATCTTGGTGTGACCATAAACCGACATGAGTATCATGATGTGTAAAATAATGACTGCCTTGAGGGTAATATCACAATGCCTGAACTAGATTCATATAACATTAAACTTGAAAAATTATATTTATGAAGTGATATTCCACCTCTCTACATGCACATGTATCACTATGAACATGGCGGACAAAATAAACAACCTCTCATTCTAACCTTCACAATGGTTCTGGTAGTCAAAAGAACATCCCTTCACAGCTATTACGTTTAATCATGTAGTTCCAGGTGAATATGCATGTGACATCTGTTCCACATATTTTAGACAATAGCAGTGAAGGGATGTTCTTTTCACTGCCAGAACCATTGTGAATGGTAGAATGAGGGGTTGTTTATTTTGTCTGCTTTCTTTGTCCGTCGTGTTCATAGTGTATGTACAGAACATCTGCCAGAATTCATGATAAAGACATTTCCAGCCAGCTAAACAATTCCTCAATCACTTCAAAAATTCTCAACAAAGCATGCCAGCAATTCAATACAGTTATCTAATCGTCTGTGCTGCATGCGCAGCTGGTCACCAGGGTCTTGGATGTTTGACCAGGGAAAATACAAGGCTATATTGCCCAGTTTTATATCACGTAAAGTCGATATGATTTTGTGAAAGCGGGGAATATAAGAAATATTACTAGCCTTTTTGCCCAGTATGCACCAAAGATGAGGGGAATTAAATACAAAGTCCTTTAGAAGTGCAAAGAAAAGATTATCATCATTATCATACTTTGTAAAAACACAACTCAGATGTCTGATATGGATAATCATATCATCGCAACACTAGCAGTGCTTATCATGACATGCATATTTTATTGATGTAGGCTGCAATAATTTGGACTTGGTGTATTTATTTACCATAGTAACATTATCCAGAGTAATCCTGTCATGTTCTCCTACTCCTTTCAGAGCTTTAAGGACAATATCAGTCTCCATTCCTATCTCCTTCTCCTCCTCCTCCTCCTCCTCCTCCTCCTCCTCTTCTTCTTCTGATACTATCATAACTTCAATTCCATCATCTGATGCACCCTTCTTGTCCCCATCCTCCATTTCATTATCTTCCATCAATTGTTCTAACTCCTCTCCTTTCTCCTCCTCCTGCTCTTCCTCCATCAACTCTTCCAATTCCTTCAGTCCCTTGGATGCATCCTTCAGTTTATCTTCTTCTGTTGAGCCTTCCTCTTCCAGCCAGCCGTGCCATCCGCTCCAACTGCCAGACTCCTCATCACTGGATTCCTCTTGTTCTTGTTCCTTTTCCTGCAATACAAAATACAGTTGGAGGGAAAGAGATGAAAACAACACAACAAATTTGCTAAGTCATAGTGTCATATCCTTCTGAATTCAAATGCTTAAAAAGACCAATCGAGGATTCAAGGAAACATGAGAAACACTGCTGTGTTATACATGTATGTGCACAGCACCCCCCCCCCCCCTCCCTCATACCAAAACATTTACATGTAAAACAAAACAAAACAAATAAACAAATAAATAAATTAATAAACAAAAATGGAGTAAGTAATGATACATGTACATTGTATGTGATGTAACAGGGAAAAAGCCCAAACAAACAAACATCCAAATAAATAAACAAACAAAAACTGACAACAAACAAACAAATTGGACAAAAGGTATTTATTTCAAAGAATTATAGGTCTATAGAATACCTTTCTTGCCAGCTATTTCTTTGTGGGGGGGGGGGGGGTACACCCCTTCTAAAATGCTGACTATGAATGAAATCAGAGATGAACTGAATTCTTTTCAGATCAACAATATATTTCGGTATAGCTCCTGAATTCAATGCATTGTCTGGATTTCTTTTCAAAAGATATGTTTGCCAATAAGATCCTTTCCATTTATTCATTTTAGCATGGCAAATACATAGTATACATGTTTAGCAAGTCAACAATAGATCTTTACACTGCACCATAATACATTAATCAAAACAGATTTTCATAATGAACCCCTTTTTCATCAACACCTTGATGTGCAAACAAATTTCAATGTTTAAAAAACAAAAACAAACAAACAAAAAAAAATTAGTACATATTTTTTTATTATGCACTATCAATAAAGGATCCATGTAAAAGAGTTGTACCCAGTAACCACCCCCCCCCCAAAGCAAATCCATTACATGACAAGAGGAAGGGCATTAAAAGAATTTTTGAGCAGTCAAATTTCTGATGATGAAAGTTAATAAAGAGACAGGATGAGTTTACTTCAAGATGAATGTGCTACATTTACGGGTCTTAAAAGATTCAGGCGAATTAGTCCTTGGCAGCAAATCCCAGCCGAGTAAGCCAAAGAACTAAATGCAAGAATGTAGTTTATTTTTCAAAAATATACAAAAAAATATTGGGCAGGATAAAGGAGTTTTGAAATTTTCAAGAGGAGACTTTTCCAATAACATCTAGCCTTTAGATATTTAGAGGTGCATTGTATGTACTCTGAGAACTTCATGGATATGCACTCACCCCCAAGTCAAGTTATTTATCACTCCAGGCTTACCTTTATACCTCCTTCTCTGAGAAACAATGTTGGCACAGCACCATAATGAAGGCGAGGATGTGTCACCTTGCCAGATCTCTGATCAAAGCATTCATCTTTGAAGTGTTCGGAACACAGTACTGACCGAGAGCTGGGAATGAAGCCCTCCCTCGGGAGGTTCTCTAGCCACAATTGTCGAACTGAGGCATCACGGGGAAACCTTAAAAGAGAATCATACATAAATTAATTTTGTAAATGCGACAAAATAAAGGTTTTTCAAATAGAACGAGCAAGTTTAAAGTAAAACACACAAAACATTTAGTATTTCTCCATGATACAAAGTGTTACTTAAGGTTGGGTTCTGGACACACTGGGTGATTTCAAGTACGGTGTTGGAGGCTGGCGTTGGTGCTGTGAGAACACCAACACCAGCCTTAACACCGAACTTGAAATCAGGCTGGTGTTGGAATTGACCTCGCAAGATTTGACGTATTTCCGGTAGTCAGTGTTGCTTTCTAGTGTTGAATGTCGTCTGCTGAACCGAGTATCACGGTTCGTGTTGACGATAATACATGTACTTTCCGCATTCACCAACACCAGCCCCTAGGGATTGGGAAATTCATGATTTCAAGTGCGGTGTTGGTGTTGGTGTTGTAATCATACATGTTATTGCTGCTTCTCCCTCGCGGAGCAAAGGCACTCTTTGCTACGGCCACTCGTGACATGTTGGTGGTTAAACCCATTTCACAGTCAAAACAACTTGGAATAATCAAAACCATATATTTTCCTTGGAAGAGTGATAATTTTCCTCTTGAACTCTTCAAATGACTATGCAATTCAAATCCAATAAGATGTAGACTTATTAGAAATTCTGAGGGGAAATGATTTTATCATTGAGATTTTTCGCTACTAGCGTATGACGTCACTCGGTGTTGAGCTATCGATAAGGTGATCGGATTAGATCGGTATCGTCCCTCTAAACTGACCATCGGTGTTGGAGCTCCGTTCAGCAGCCTTTCCATGCTCTCAACACCAACACCAACACCGCACACCGACCTTGAAATCACCCATTGATATGATGCTCCTGCATCTGCACATGTATGTCCAGGGTTGCCTGACAGGATTCCAGAAGTATTGACACACTCTGTGAGAGGGGGGGGGGGGGGGGCTGCTCTGTATTTTGAATTTAAATTCAGCATTGTGCCAGAAACTATCTAGTTTATTTTCAAAATGTATGACACTCTTACAGTAGCCTCCACAACAGAGTTTGGGATGCTGTTCCACATATATCTACCACTCTCATGGAAAAGAAATGATTTATGCTTAGCTGAAAATTAATACCCCTAGTTCTGGAATTATTAAGCTCAAAAGAGGTGTTGCACTCTGATCGTATATTTTTATCATTTCAAAAGGTCTTAATCATATTACCACAAGCTCATCTATAAACCAGGGTACATGTAGGCAGTTTTAGTTTACGTTGCCTTTCTTTTTAGCCAAGACCTTACAAAGAGGGAACAAGCCGAGTGCTCCTCCTCTGCATTCTCAGTATCAGATATGCTTGTATAATTTACAAGGGCACGCCGCACCAAACAGACTGAGGCGTACTAAAGATGTAGCCGAATGTGGCTATCAACATTAGAGTAGGCCCACTCATAAGGCCAAACGTACATGTATATATCGGACTGTAGTGAACATTCACCATTGCAGCAGTCAAAAACAGACAATAAAATGCCCTAAGCAAGATTTAATTTTTTAAAATTTGCTAGATTATCTGATTCAGGGACTCTTCAACTCTTGATATGCCACAAATTTGAGGATTTGGAGTTGAAAATGGAATTTTAAACAATTATTTTCCTCTCATGTGTGATTTTCTATCAAGCCCAAATGCCTGGGAATACCGGTACACAAAAAATCTATTGAGGCTTTTCCAAACTATGGAGTACAAGCTTACTGTATGAGCTGAAATTTTCGCAGTGGTTTTATTTTCGCAAATTTTGCGAATCACTCACCAATCGCGAATTTAACAACATGCGAAAATAACTGCAAGGAAATAGCTCTTGCTCGTCATCAGCACATTGTTGCCATTGCCATGCATGCACTATGTGGAAAGTGCCCAGCAGTCCTCCGTGTGTATGTACATCACCACAAGTTAGTTCCGCAGTCACCTCAAAAACCCCCCAAACCCCTATAAGAAGCCAAATTCTGCTACCAAAAATGCGGAATTGGTGCCATTTTTCCAAAGCATGCAGGGCCTTAGTGGGAGGGGTGGTAAGAAAGAGAGTCGCCGAAAATGCGCTATAAATCAAGAAATCAGGGGTTTTATGACGGCTTTTTTTTTGTTTACGGGCAAGTCCAAGATATTGTGAACCTTATGTATGGGACATTCATGGCAGGGAAAAAATTAATGACTTTTTTTTTTTTCTTTTTTAGCCCGCCTGCCTGAATTTTCTGCATTGCATTACAGTTTACATTGGACCCTATGAGAATTTCAGGGGCTCTTTTTGGCGTTTCGGGGGCGAATTTGCCCCGAGCCCCCATGTATTTTTTTCCCTGATTCAGAGATTTTCAACCTCTGAAAAGTAATTAAAAAGCATTTTACTGTCTTATCATCAGTACGACAGATACCTTTGAGAAGAATGTTATTGTGAAGTATGATAACACTTGACCTTGGATTAATTTTTTTCTTAAAAAAATATACCACCTTACGTATGGGACCACAAAAAAAGGAGATTTTTAAAAATAAAGTTCAAGTTAAAAATTCTCTGAAAGTATTTTATTGTAGGGCTGTTATCGAACTGCCGAACCGAACGGAAGTTCGCCGAACATGGCACTTCCAAACAGGACCGAACCGAACCGAACTCAAAGGTGAAGTTCGGAAGTTCGACAATTTACAACATAGGATCAATGATTCGGCCCTCGGTGTAGACCTTGTCCTGAATTCATTATGCTAAATTGGAGATACACCTTTACTTTATTGAAAAATCACCTAGACATATTCAGAACATATCATGTACATGTACTGCATATTGACATCATTTATGATACAAATTTGAAATTTGCATCAAGTCCTACAAATTCAGTAACACAAACACCTACACTGTACAAGTAAAGTATATAATATTGTAAACTGCAACAGTAACAATTTTCAGTTAGTAACTCATAAGTCTTCAAATTGGAGATGTGTAATTCTAGATTCAATAATGTACCTCACAGTCCTCACTCGTAAAGTTTATAATTTCTTCAATACAATATTAACCTAGATCTAACAATCATTCGGTATAAATGCCTGATAATAATGTGTAGATGTTGCTGTGTGCAGTATGAAATGGCATTGACTCACTTCAGTGTTTCAAGATACAATTTTGTGCATACAAGTTAACTTCAATCTCTTCAGGAAAAATGTGGATTCCTCGATTATTAGTATTTGGTCATTTGGTGTTTTTAGCACTTTGACAATAGAACCAATATCAGTAACATTCTGGTTCAATAGCAAAACTGAACTTGGTTTTACGAGCTTTTGAAATCGGTATCCATGTTTTATAAGCTTTTAATAAGAGAAAAGAAAGTTTCTACTTTTTCTTCTTACAAAAAGGAATGATCTGCTACTGCTAGTGCTAGACTTCTATCCTCCCTGGGGTCTTTCCCGTCAGACAAGGGGTAAAAATGACCATCACCATGATGTATCCGTGTTATACATTTCCCATTCACTCTGAATACAATGACCCATACATAAGCACTTTTTAATTAGTTATAAAATAGAAGACTAATTAAATGTTAACACCTAGTTTTGTTAATCAGAAGTCAAAGTGATTAAATTAGAAATTCTGAAAATATGATTGGTCAATGTTTGATATTTTCAAAGAAAAAAAAAAATGTACTCATATCCTTACATATGGGACACTTGGTTATGGGAAAATGTATAATTTGCATAATTAATTAGCTGATCTTGTCTTACCAATTGCAAATTAAACTAGATCATAGGGGGTCCATGTGCATAAAGGAAATTGATCAAAACTGAATTCAACTGATTTTACGTGAATATTTTTAAATTGTCCCATAGGTAAGGCTGTCTTTTAAATTATGCAAATGAAGGCACTGATTCTTGCATAAATTTGCATAATTCAACATTTGCTTTGCTGGAAATAGATTCTTTAACTCTTTGGCTTTGGACAGGCCAGGATTAGTCTGACATAGCTACTCCGTACTCCGGCTTCCTGCTACCGGCCAGGAGCTAACGCTTATTAAACTGTTCAGATCAGTGCACTGTGCACGTTGCCCAATACTAGCGCAGGGCTCCGTAACACAAAGGTTGGCGATCAATCCCTAAATGGCGATGGCCAATCAAGATCACTGTTACATGTACATGCGCATTCTGTTCGACCACTGACCAGAAACCAATCAGAAAAGTTCTTTCATATTTACTATCCATCCCAAACCTTTGTGTTACGGGGCTCAGGACAGCAATTCATCCATAGAAATTTATCAATCGCTTCATTTTGGCAGCAGTGTCAGTCAAAATAATTCTTTCACTATGTGTGACTCAGCAGACTGCCTGTCAAGTGGAAGATAGTTTGTGTAGATAGTTTTGATGGATAAGTCGACCTTCTCTAAGTCAAATAGAAGTAAAAGCAATTTTTCAAACCAGGGCCCCGGAACACAAAGATTTACAATCAATCGCAAAGTATAACAGCCAATCAAGACCACTGCTCATGCACATCTCATTTTAAAAAGTTACCCTGCAACAATCAGAAAGGTTGTGTAGGGTGCACATTTTTGTTCATTTTGGTTTCTCCTTGTTTACATTCTTTTTTTGTTCTTCAGTTGGAATTAGTTCATTTAAGTTCAAGTTTCAATAGATGTTATGTTGCCATTCTCCTCATCAGCCTCTGCCCTACTTCTCTCGTCACCTTCATTCCTTTCCTATTCAGATGTGTCCATTCATTCCATCCACACATCTGGTTCTTTTGTTGAACATTCTTCATTACATAATCACCCAGTCATTGACTCATCTTCATCCTAGTTATTTCTGATTGGTTCTGTTGTTGAATTAGGTTGTTACATTTTAGTTGGATCCTTCCATTTTCTCTATGTTCATTGGTTGAGTATGTTTGAATATTTATTATGTTATGTTTCTTTTGTTACAAATTTGATGTGGGCCAAGGAGCCATGTTATAAAAGTGCATTTTATGTGTAAGAAGGATAGATTAGAGAGACACACAGACAGATAGATTGCAGACAGATCGCAGAGACACATCAGACTACAGACTCCTTCTTTATTTTCTTCTTCTGAGTTCCTGTAACGTTTGAGTTTGCTGAATGCTGAATGTTTGCTGTTTGAACTTTATTTTTACTTCACATTAACTGTATATTTTACAATCCTACAACTGGTGGCAGCGGTGGTTGGACTTCTCCATGCCTCACCTTTTCCGTTCACCAATTTGAGTTTCTTCTTCTGGTCTTCATTGTTATGTTCCTGATCGACAAAATTTGGCCTTCTCCAGTTCTGTTCAGCCGTAACTTCTTGCCTGTTTGATGATGGCCAGCAGCTCGCCTGTTAGTCCGCCATCACTGCTCTGGCTTGTTTAGTGTATGATGTTGTAAGCAGCCAGTCTTCACCTATTGCTCTACGTGAGTGGATGAAAGTCCTGCCTGTAAACCAGCCTCTCGCCTTTTAACTACAACCATTGCTTGTCTTCGTGGAGTGGATGATGCCGCTGCCTACTGATCTTCATTCAGGTGCACTACATTTCACATTTCATTCAGCTACCTCCCTTGCTACATGATGCCTTCAAGCCTCTCACCTTTTACTCTACTTCGAGTGGATGATGCTGTCTCCGGTCTTCATGTCGCTATGTCCCGCCTTCGTTTCTCGATGCATGATACCTTCCAGCCTCTCGCCTGTTACTCTGTCGCCAATGCACCTAGAGTTGGATGATGCTCTGCTTTGAACTTCGAAGTTAGCCTCGCCTTTTGCTCTACAGTTGCTCCAGCGCACGAGTGGATGATGCTGTGCCCTGGTCTTCATGTGTACAGAAAAAAAAACTTTGCTTGTCTCTCCCCCCCCCCCCCCCCCCCCCCCCCCCCCCCTCCACCAGAAGGATCAGATTTACCCTGATGCAGGATCTTCAACAACTCCATTTTTTTTTTTTTAGAACTTATAATTGGACTGAGACTGTAAATCTTCACCATCATTCATTTTTTTTTTCCTGAACCAGAGTACATTTCATGTAAATTTATTTTGCTACAGATTTGAAATTCAGCTACAATCTTGGAATGAGTTTCTCTTGTATTTATAATTGAAATATTCATACCTTCCCACTCACACTAGTGCTCTGTAATATTAACCTTATATAACACTAGACTCTAGGCCTAGATCTACAGATTTGCTTTAGCATGCAAACAGCTGACAATAGGAAAGAAGTGTTCTACCAATGAATTTTGGGGGATAGCATGATAGAGGAGCAAGAGCTGTTTCACCAATGATCACAAAAATATTTTTCAAAATTCATTTCATCAAGATAATTTACATCCAGTTGTGAGTTGGAAGAATGGAAATTTGGAATGGAAACAATGTAAGAAATTAGGGGAAAAAAAGAAGAAAAAATAGGCTAGAGGCATGAGTCTGAGACTGAGAGGGTCTAGTCTACAACAACAACAAACAACAAAACACCGAAAAATAAAAAAAAAACAAACAACGAAACGACAAACAGATTTCTGTCCAACCACAGTTAAGCCTTGAACTTAAGTTAGGGCTCAAGCTCTAGGAGTCTAGCACTGCAACCGTGTTCTCCTCCCGAAAGTCTGGTGGAGCTAGCGCGCGGCCGTCTAACTCAGCTAGCTGACAAGGCTGAGAGGCCCTGCAACAATCAACTTCAAATTCAAAAAGGCACGCCTGCAAACTAAGTTAAGAATAAAAATTAAAAATTCACTCACCTATGAAAAGAAAGCCTTCGGCCATCTGCTGCCTTGTAGTTCTTTGTGGAATTGCGGCAATATACATGAGCACAAGATGGCATTTTAACATTAACGTTAACTTTAAGCTCAAAATTAAGAATCTTCACGACTTCAGACCGCACGAGAATCGCGCTGAAAAACCACCGAGTTAAATTGAACTGTACAATACGCGTGTGTACGTGTATGACGTGCACCTAGCCTACCAAGATGGCGGATATTTATGCCGCGCGCGCGCAAGCATGAGGTGCACTAATAGGGTGTCGATGTCCGCAGCAGATTTCAGTTTCTGTACTAAAGCATGCTGAGCTGTGACCAAAAAGTGGACTGTTTTTTTGTCCTTTACTCAATGCAATTCCTCATGTTGATCTCCTTATTTTGATATCAAATGTTTGGTATCATTTGATAGAGAAAGTTCTAATCTACTTTTAAGATAATGTTGCATGAAATGTTACTGAGAGGGAAAAGAAATAGAAAGTAAATAGCTAATGCTTGTCAAAATTCTACGAAACGAGTATTTCCCATTGAAAATGAATGGGAAGCTGATTTTTAGCCATTTTTGGCAATTTTTCAAAATTTACAAGTTGATCTTAATTTCAAATCAGTATAAAACTTATATCAACTGAAAGAGAATACATTGGGCTATCTTTTCATTGATGTTGCCCTGCATAAAAATAAAAATTGAAAATGTAACAGTCTGATAAACGTCATTATTTGCACGGTATCCCTGTCCATGTGTATATTACAGAGCAAATGGGCAAAAAGGGGCAGAAAATTACTGTTATTTTGAATAACTCTATCTTTTGATAGACAAGTCAGAAAATGCCGAAATTTAACCATGTATAATCTGATACATTATTCTTCTTAAATATGTCAAAAAAATCCAGAAAAAAAACCTGAAGCTCAAAATAGAAAATTTCTGTGGACACCCTAGCATTAATAGTAATTTTACACATGGGAAAGTCCTTTCCGCCTTAATCACGAACTCGCTAAATCGTTTTCGTCCTTGTTCTGCTTTTTTTTTGGGGGGGGGGGGCGGGGGTGGGGGGGCCGGAGGAGTCAATTTGAGATCCACTCTGATTTTTTAAAATTCTTTTAAGATGAAGATTTTCGTACTTCGCGTGGATTGAAGAGTAAAATGAACCATCAGAATTCAGACTACTGGCACATTGCTCTGCCAAAGGGCCAGCTTATGATTGGGAAGGGCTGGGCTAGGCTGTGATTGACTTCATAAGGGGTGATTTCTCCAGTGAGTGATTAGTCTCATGCAGCAGCTCAGGGGTGTATATAGCAGGGAGGGGGGGGGGGGGGGGGGGGGGAGGGGGGGGGCGCATCCCCCTCTCTTTTGAAAGGGGGGGGGGGTGGCGGGTCGATCATCCAGTCTTTCAGGGAAAAGCATGAAGAAAAATTGTTCATACATAAACAGTTACATTATACAACTGATTCTCCTGATGTATGAATTGTTACACTACATGTATTAGAAAGAGAAACTCATCTAATTTAGATTGTTACATACTGCTTACAATCTAAATCAGTTCTTGGAAGAAAGTGGTAGCCCTACTTTCTTCCAAGAACTGCATCATTTGATTAAAGCTTGGAAGAGACTGGGTGAATTCTACAGGTCTACGTACATGTACATCACTCTTTTATTTGGTTAGTTGTGAGTGTGTGGTTTTTTTTTAAGGGTGTCTTGTTTGTTTATATGCCCCCCCCCCTAGTTTTCTTTGGCCAGGACAAGTAGTTTTTGTCTCTTTTTTATATTATTCATTTTTTTTCTTGCAATGCATGAATTTAATTGTCCCTGCAGAAGCTCCCGCACCCTAGAGCTAACACAATTTCAATGATGATTATGGAGAAAAGTACTGTACAGGTACATTAAAGATGCTCAGTCATGGGCTTTCATGGGGAATTTGACACCGTTGGGTGCTTACCCAGTAACAGGTGTTGTCCATCATGAGTTTTATGACCAACAGACCTTACGTAATGCTCTGCATATTCCACTCTTTTCCCCATATGGCAAAGTCATTATCTCGCTTTCCCCTGGCCGGCAATGCCCAAAGCAGGCCGAAGAATGTTTATGGTGGGACAGCTTGTTTTGCTGTGCTCCAGAAAAATAGCGCTATTACAGGTATTTCCAGCGCTTTTCACAAAGTCTGGTGTCAGCAAATTATGATCTACTCCCCATGAAAGCCCACCACTGAATGTCTTTAACTAATACGGACACTCCTGTCATTAGACTGAGGAAGTTAAGTCCCCCAAATACCACAAAACTGCTGTTATTTGTGTAATATTACATCTTCAGCTCCAGTTATAAATACCATTTCTTTGCAAAGCGAAGAGATCATTACATCTCGGATAAATGAAGAAGAAAAAAATTCTCAGAAAGACCTCATGAAAAAAAACACATCATAGTAGGTAGCAGATGAAAAAATAAAATGACAATATTATTATGACCTGTATGAGAGGTTGTATAAATTTCAGATTTTCATTCATTACAAAGAACAAAGGGCAACAAAATAAGTGACTATTTATTCTGCTGATTGACTATTTATTCTTTTGACATTTTTACAGGCAAGTCCAGGTACATGAACCGATTCATTAACATGATTTTTCAATAAATGGTGATTCCAATTATTCACAGGATATTAAGCTATTTAATATTAAATGCATAAATAGGTGAATTGACTATACTGGCATGCATGCTCATACAAAAATTAAACAATGAAGAATAATAAAAAATAATAACTAATAATAAATAATATTTTTGCTTATTTAAAATCATTATGTGCTCATCAGAGGTGAAGCACAAGACTAGAGAAAGTGCTTTGGATTACTAGTAATCTATTTTGGTGAAAATTGTTAGCATTCATATTTAATAAGAGGTAATGAAGAATAAAGTATAGTTACTATCAACTATGAGTAATGTGTTTGAGTTGTGTCGAAAGGAGATAGGATTCATTTTTCTCACAATGAGATTTGAGTCATATAAAAGATTTCAATGAGTTACAGATCATAATGAGTTTACAAAATCATAATGAGTTACAGATATCATGAATTACAGATATCAAAATGAGTTTAGAGATATCATAGTGAATTACAATATATTGCAGCTGCAAACAAACATATAACAAATTACTGGTAATTCAATTTGCATGAATCACAAATAAAAAAACACAAATAATGAACATCAACAAGCAACATAATTATAACACACAAGAATAAATAAAAGCTGGCCCACAATATGATACTAATGGATAGAGCATAACTTACCATGTATGACCAATAAAAATACTTAATCGGTAATTTATCACATGTGACAAAAAAATTGCAAAGTTAAGTTTATTCAACAATGTTCCCATTCTGTTATCATGCCTTTATATTTGAGGTATATATTTTGAGGACTATTGCCTAATGTCATCGCTATCCATTTTTACATGATGAAAGAGCAAATAGGTGAGAACATCATCAAAGAGACTTTTTAATAATCAAACTTTTTTGCCTAAGTTCTTCCATTCTTTTCATTCAAAAATTTCTACTCCGATTACTATTATCTACTTTATTATCAACATTTTGCATATATTTTAAAAAGTGACAATTCCTATTCCAAAATATTTCAGAGTTAGCAAACACATGCTACTGACAAGCGAGGCAAGGTCAGAAATAAGACTACAGTCATTGCGACAGGTGGTACAGAAATGCAAAATCAACCAACAATAGCCCCTTGAGAGCCTTCTGACACCTTTGAGGTTTTATTAGACCAATAGACTATAAGACTGACAGCCCACTAGACGGACATTAATGGTCTCTTAGTCATTCTAACATGTTTTGACGCTTTCCAGACCAATAGCCCATGAGACCGACAGTCCATGCACACGAAAGTGAGTGACAATATTTTCTTCTTTTTCATATTCCCTTAATATGTATTTCTATCTCTTGTTAGTATCATAGGGTGTCGGTCTAAGGAACGTTTTACACATCTGTCTTGTTGGTGATTGATGACCCCCCCCCCCCCCCCTCTAATAATAAAAATAATATATAAAAACCTGTAGTTATTTATAGAAATCTTAGACTAAACCTGTCTAATAAATTTAGAGTCAAGTGAATATACCTGTATATTTAGAAATAATAAATATCTAGTGAAATTCTACCCATGACAACTTCCTCTCAGGGCAATTTTTACAAATTTATCAAAAACAGGCAAGTCCCAGCTCTTCTTTAATAATATTATGTGTATTTTGTACACAATAGCAACCTCATCTAAGGTTAAGCTTATCTGATGATAGATTCATTTTCCAAGCCCTGGTAGAGCTTTGATAGATACGATACAATACATCAACATGATACTCTTCATATCAATCTATGTTCACAACACCAAAATACTTGGTGATGGACGTAATGGGACACCAAATGAACAAATCCTTTGGACATCTCCAATACACAAGGGCCTAAATGCATAAAACTCAAATATCATACAAAACAGCAGAGCTCTTTAAACACTGCAAACTTACACCATTTTCCTCCCTCAGAGGCCTTTTTTACACATAAAAATTACTTGCAGCTGGATGAAATTTAATTATCCCACATCATCCATTGCCCCTACCATGATTCTAATATGGTATATACCAGAGGCACACACAGCTGATTATACATGTATATGGAATGACTAAATATTTACAATAAAGCTTTTGCATCACAACAAACAAAACAAACCAAAACACTCTATCTTACTAATACATACAAATGTTCTAATATATTTGAGCTGGTTGTTAATATGAGATAGAGAAGGCAAAGAGTTCACATGAGAATCTGAATATATTTCAGTGCAAATAGGAAACTTGTACAAATATTTTATGTTTCTTACAATCCTTACCCTACCTCCAAGCCTGACGTACATGCAACTCTGAACCTAACATTGTATCTTGAACAAAATTAAGCCCAGAGCAATTGTCACCGGAGTACAATGTATGTGACGAGTCACCGGCTAATGTGATAAATGCATTAATTTACATCTAATTTGCCTTCTTTCATAAAAAAGGGAAATAAAAAGGAAACATACTACTTCTTTTGAGGTAAAAGAACACATTTTGTGATAGAACCAGACATAACACAAACACAGTATAGACATGTAGATATACCATGCAAATTTACATGTATGCACTTCAGATTAGCCCAGAGGTTTTTTTTTTTAGCTATATTCTACTGAGACGACATAGGTGATTGCACAAACAACATAATATGAAAGATGATTAAGCCAAGGAAAACAAATACTACTACACAGCTATCACAATTTATTCATCCACAACCCCCTCCTGAAAACTGAAACAAAACAAAACATAATTAAAAAGATAACACACATGGAACATAGATCTTTAACAATTCTCATATAAATTGGTCTTTTTGGATATTTGTCACAAATTCATAAGATTTGACAAACACATCAACAGTGAGCTTGTCATTGAAATATGCCAAAAAATGGCTCCTGCTGCATTGGTAGTGTTGCTTCAGAAGACCTCATTTTAAAGATAGTGTATAGTTTCGGGAAATGTAAAAGTGACTTTCACTATTTGAATTCATTGCCAGATGATATGAACGATATAAAACTATGATGATGTGAAGGATATTACATAAAAACTCATTTAAGTAGGTGTACATGTATTCTACATAAAAATGTTAAAGCTTAGTTTTTTGGGGTCCCTAAAAACAGTGTCGACACCGCATCACACCGTGCCTCCACCCGTGTAAAACCCACAGGAATTCTATTGTGCAAAAAACCACACCAAAGCGCTGTGAATAATGTGCAGGGAGCAGTCAGCGTGCAGGGGTCATAGCATAAGGCTGAGTATAACCGTTCTATTGCGTTTCTTTCAGACATAATTCACTGGAAATCACAAATGGAATATCACACACAATGTGAGACTATACTTAATCAGTTTCATGTTAATTATCTTTTGCTACTAAAACTGTAAATGGGCTTCCAGCTGCACATAAAACTTCATGATTTATAATCTTCTTTGAAATCTATCTATCCAAGAAGTAAGAACAATTTGGGAAACCAAGACAAAAAGAAAAATAAAATAATTTCAAACAATATGAAATATTGTAATGTAATGAACATCACACAAAAGTTCACAAATCATGATAATATCCCTTTACTTCCATAAAAAGTGAAAAAGTGATAAAACCTGTTCTGCTCTGAAATAAGAGAAATAGCTTAAATATACATACATTGTATGACAATACTTTATCAAATAGAGAAATATCAAGTTTGAGTTGCTGCATATGAAGTTGCATACAGAGCTTGATCTACATGGAAATACATGTAGTTGGATTAAAAATGATTTGTTATTTTGTTGAACAAAATTTTTATAAAAAGAGAATTAATGTTTCTTTCATTTGTTTTTCATACACTAAATTAGAGACATATAATTTCACACATCTACCGGCAGTCTCAATGAAAATACAGGGCTGTCATGGTAGAAACATGTTAATCACGACATCATATTTTGGTGTTCAAAAAATATAAAATTTATGGGAAATATAGTCTAGTACATTTACGTGTCACATGGAGTTCCCTGTACAAAAATTTTATAATTCATAATCATTCTCACAAAATTCTCATACAAAGCAAATCTATAAATATCCAATTTAAAGACATGATCAAATACTTCAATAAAAAAATAATTTCTCCCTGATGAAACTTTCTGGTCCAATTGGGAACACTGATTTCCTAAAAATGTTGTTTGTTATAATCAATAATAAAATAGAGTTGTCAATACTTCACATCATCATGTGAAAAAAAAACATGTTATGAATTAAAAAACCAGAAGATTGTTTATAATACAAAGGCAGCACTTTTCAAATGATCAAAACAGAATAAGAAGAAAGAAGAAAGAAGAAGGAAAGAAGGAAAAGTAAAGAAGGAGAAGAAGAAGAAGAAGAAAAAAAGGAGGAGAATAAGAAGAAAGAAGAAGGAGAAGGAGGAGAAGAAGAAGCAGAAGGAGAAGAAGAAGCAGAAGAAGAAGGAGAAGAAGAAGAAGAAGAAAGAAAAAGAAGAAAGAAGCAGAAGAAGAAAGAAGCAGAAGAAGAAAGAAGAAAGAAGAAGAAAGAAAAGAGAAGAAGAAGAAGAAAGAAGAAGAAAAAAGAAGAAAGAGAAGGAGAAGAAAAAGAACAAGAATGAAGGAGAATAAGAAGGAGAAGAAGAAGGATAGGAAGAAGAAGGAGAAGAAGAAGGATAGGAAGAAGGAGAAGAAGAAGCAGAAGAAGGAGAAGCAGAAGGAGAAAGAGGAGGAGAAGAAAGAAGGAGAAGAAGGAGGAAAAGAACAAGAAGAAAAAGGAGAAGAAAAAAGGAGAATAAGAAGAAGAAGAAGAAGAAGAAGGAGGAGGAGGAGGAGAAGAAGAACAAGAAGAAGAAGAAAAAGAAGGAGGAGAAGAAGGAGAAGAAGAAGAAGAAGAAGAAGAAGAAGAAGAGGAGAGAAGAGTATGGGGTGTGAAGAGAGGAGAGGTTCATGCAATTGCCAGTATATAATAGCCCTCTTTGTGCACTAAAAACATAAATAAGCTCACCTGTGGGTCATCTCCCCCTATCAAAATACCCTGGTGCCACACTCATCAAAATATGAAATCATCTTTCCAGTTGTCAGCAAACAGTTACATGTATACGTACTCAACCAAAGAAGTATGTTGTCCCCTAAGTTTTTTATTGTATAACACAAGCAATATCTGTATCAAAGTAAAGATGAAGCTGCACTAAAAAAATCACAATTTTTACATGCAGTTTCAGGAATTCATATCATGAGTTATCTGTCTGTACATGCACAGAAGAATTGAAAAGAGTGTCAATACCTTGTGTGTGTGATAAAACACAGGGTGCCACTCTTCTCTTCTCTTGGCTGCAATAAAAAAGCATAATTTATTTATCTAAATGTTAACAGTTGTTTACTGACAGGAAAGAGCTCACACTTTTTTGTAATAGGAACAAATGTATTTCTTGAGTTATGTAATAAAGTGGGCAAAGGGGAATTTACTTTCTTGGTTGAGTATACTTCAAAATTGCACATTACGCAGTGCCGAATGATAAATCACCAGAATGCTAATCTGTATGCTTATGATTACTGAAGTGCCCATTGAGTTGTATGCTACCCTGATCTATACCCTGACCTTCCATGACCTCTTTGGCCTGACCTTCTGTGACCATATTAGCAGCATCCCCGTTCTTCATCTTAGTCCCATCTTTCTTTGCCCATATTAAGCTCCTGAAGAAACCTCCATACTTTCTAATGGCAAGACGAGCTATACTGTACATGAAGATTAAGCTGACGACGTAAAGCCCCACAGCGCCAATCCGGAAGATTAAGAGGGGTGTGGGGTGCCACAGGTAAGAATAGAGGGAGTAAGAGCCTATCCCCATCCGACAGATAAAGAATGTGATCATGAAAGCCAGATCATTAATCTCGTAGACCAGGGTCTTAGTGTAACCCGTCTCACGCATGAAGTATCTAGCCTGTGTAAAGAGAATTGCAAAATTCCTATTAGAATTTGATTTCCAACATTTTAAGATGAGCAAAGTAAGAAGATCCCTCATAGGACTATCAGTTGGATTTCCTTCACAAGACTGCAAAGATTCAGACATGTTGCAACCTTATATGCCTTCTACATTACATAACTGCAATAAATCAGAAACAAGAAGGCGACTTGGTCTAAAACTTGGCAAAAGCCGGAAAAATTTGCAACAATGTAACAGCTGAACATCATAAGAGTAAATATTTTTTTATTTGTTTTTACATCATATGCAAGAAGTAAAACTTTTTGGGTTACATTGTCAAGATCTAGCTTCACTACCAAAAAATGATTGTGAGAAAATGCAAATAAAGAAATGGAAAATGCAAGCATTAAAAGACAAACTATATTCATTGAACTGAACGTAAATTAGAATCATTCATACCTGCAACATGGGATTGCTGACTTCTGACCCAAAGATGGCGGCCCCAACCTCGGTCCCAGATATGCCCATGATGAGAGATGCAGCAATGCAAACAATGGTCAGGAAATGATGGACGATCATGAAGAACTCTTCATGAAACCAGACACACCAGCAGAAATCAAAAAGGAAATATCCCATGCAGATAACTAGGGTCAGGATTTCTAGATTGTTGTTTCTTCCACCTATACAACACAACCAAGATATTCAATTGCAATTATAACACAGATTTTGAGAAGCTTAGCAATAGCAAGAATTTTTTTTTTTTTTTAATTTAAAAATGAAATAAAAAAATAGCAATGTAGAAAATACAGATGACAAGGGAAGGGTCTTTAGGTTGTTCCTTTCAGTTGTGCAACATAAAAGAACAAAAAAACACTCCCACATTCATTCATAAGTTAAGGAGACCAATCACCTATGTGTGGATGTTATGGAATCATCATCAACAACAACAACATAAACTTTACCCAGCATTTCTATGATTGTTTATGACTGTTAGTGTACAGGTTCAAATCTTGAAATAAAACAAAAGATCATCTATAAACCTTGCTCATGAAACCAAACTTGGACATGTGGGACTGGGCATGCCTTGTTCTATTGCTTGATAGCTCTGTGAGCTGGGAGTACGGTAACGTTATCTTGTTCAGATGGTTTTGCTGCATTTAAATCAAGGTGTATCGGTGGAATGCCTGGAATCTCTTCAATTCCAGAAAAAAAAGACTGATTCTTAGAGACAAATGCTAGGGCTTAAAAAGGGTACGCAATGCTGAAACAATGTAGCAGAAAGTCATCTGCCTAGTTTTTTTTTTAAAGTCAGGTTGCCAAGGAATCCCCCAGATGTGGTAAGATTTCAGGATATTTTTGACCCCTCAGCTGTGACCCAATTTCAACTGGGTAACCACAATGACGTCAAATTGACGTCAAAGTGGGTACCTTGTTGCGCAATTCTAGCAAAATGCGTGCAAGGTAAAATACATATTGTACAGTATAGCATGCAGCGAAACTGCAATGCGTGAAGCTGGGTAACCACTTTCACTTCATACCTCATACTCAAATTTTTTGATCAGCTCTTGACTTTTTATGAGAAAATTAGCCAAAATGCATTTCGATTGAAAATCATCAAATTTTTGATGTTATTCTTCTCAGATTTCTATTCTCGATCATATATCAAAAATGTTACCATTGTGTAATCACTTTAAGACTAACTCTGACATACAAATTAAAGTCACATGATCCCCCATTTCTAAAATACAGACATACAAGTATAAACAGTGACATGTTGATTTACTAAGAAACATATTCTACAGAGGTGCTTCATTTTGTCATTGGATGGCAGTACTGTTATAGCACGAGGTCAAGATAAAAATTCTGGGCTCTGTAAGGAGCCCTGTGATAAAACTGTTCATCTTGGGGGGGGGGGGGGGGTGGGGGAGGGTCTAGACCTAAATTTGGGGGGCCTATGTGTCCCTAGCAACTGTTTGTGTGGAGCTTTAAGAAGTCAGAAGTTCCATATTTCACCTGGATTAGTGATGAACCAAGGATTGTAATACATCCCAAATATGTAGCTGATGGTTGAGATGACAACAGCATGCAAACCAGTCACCACTCGACAGTGCCATTCATAGCTTCGTTTGGAGTTGGCCAGACAGAGAATACAGTAGAGAGAAAACCAGCCTAGGAAGCTTGCTAGTACAGACATGGGAATGCCATTGCCCTCAAAGTCAAGGGCCTGGTCTAATCGCTGAAGCACTCCCATAGTCCTGAGAAAAAAGTCAAACATGGGATGGTCAAAGTTAACTAATAATAATTCCTAAGATTATTTATATCAGAGCACTCCAAATGTCCTGTTTGTAAAATCATTATCATTTACATTTTAATACTGAAATGATGAAGCTAATTCAAAAGAAGTATAGTTTGTGCAGAAAATTTCTATCTTTGCATTACCTACAGTAGATTGAAAAGAGGGACACATTTTTTAGCATTCCACAGTGAACCAGACTCAAGTTGTTATTGTTCTTGAAATGGTATTCACAGATGTGTATCGATCGGATATGATTATTTACGTCTGGGTCTGACCTTTAACTTCACCACCGAAAGACATGACTCAGACTAGAACATGGGTCCGATTAGAATCAGTATAAATTCCACCGTTAGCTGGATTACAGGTGCATGCCAAACGTCTTGTTAACCCAGTTTTTTTTTTCTTTTTTTTTTTTGCAAGCAGTCAATATTGACTATTTTTGCCACTAATTTTCTTATATTGTACTGATTTAATTGTTTTCTCTTTTCTTCAATATGTTTTTCGTTTCTCTTTTTTTTTCTTCTTTTTTTTTTCTTCATTCTATTAGAGGTACTGCTACATTTTGTTCTCCTTTCTTTTTTTAATCCTTTTTCTGCTATTTTTTTTCTTTTGAATGATTTGCTGATTCGTACCGATTGATCGTTTGAATACACAGTGAATATGCAAGGAGCTCGAATTCGCCGAGGAGAGGTTGGCTGCAAGATTTTCAACCGAGAGGACCTACGTTAGGGCTCTGAATTTACCTGAAAATGGAGAGTTAAAAGGAATAAATCATAAAATTGGTAAGCTAAAGATGATTTTCATAGTCAGACCTCTACACTGATCAGTTGTTTTTATAATAATTCTAAATATAAATGAAGAATTTTAGGTCCTTTCCCAGTGGCTTCTCGTTGTGCCGGCCAGCACAATGGGATTGCATACACAACGCTTCGGGGCACTTCTGTCTCTAAAAGGAGGAGTGCCGACCCTATCAGTATAAGAGGCTAACAACAAAATTTTGAGAAGGAATCTTCGGTCTATGGTGTTTATTCCGCCAAGAAAAGACTATGTGTATGTAAGACCTAAGTGAAGAGCTAACTGGATCTAAGTACGATTTTCATGTTTCATTCATTTTGTATCAGAAACAATTGGTAACAATGGCATTTATTTAATCAAAGTTAGGCACCTTCGCACTGGATGACTTTCAATTCCACTTCCAATTCTACCACGAAAATCACTCACAAATATTACATCAAGTGTCAGAAACCTGTTTCTAAGTCTGTCCTGTGCTTTCTTCATGTATTTTTCCCGAAATGCTCGATTTTATGACAAATTCACCACGTACACCTGCTCTTACTGCATTCAACTCTCGCAAGGCTTCTTTGCGATTGTGCAGCGCAGATTAGATTGAAGATATAGACTGAAATTAGCAGTCAATATTTACGTTAAGTTATGTGTGTCTTTTTTTTTCACTTTTGCGTTTGAGTATACCTGATATTCGAGAAAGGTGGAAACTTGGTATACAAGGTCTCTGGCAGGCACAAATCCAGGGGGAGGGGGGCTGAGTGGACCTTGGCCCCCCCCCTCGCCAAAAACAAAAAGAGGGTGAGAGAGAAGGAAAGAAGGGAAAAGGAATGAAGAGAGAAAGGGAAAAGAAAAAAAAAAGAAAATAAAAGAGAAAGGGAAGGAGGCCGAATGGGTCTTGCCTTTTCTCTCAGTCTTTCTCTGTTAAATTTTTATTCCTTGTTTTCATTTTATCAGCCTGTCTGTATCTCTCTCTCTCTCTCTCTATCATCGTTTCCTTTTTCTTGCGTCACCGATACTTTACAGAGACTCCAACTCTCCTGTTTCGGCGGATCGAGATCTGCTTTGAGTCCCTTTTTTCATAAAATCTTCCGCTCTCCCGCTTGAGTTTGAATTTCTCCCGCCCTAGCTACATTTCTCATTTTTTCTCCCGCCCAACCACCTTTTTGAAAAAAAATGAATCTGAATCACTGGATTTTACCTCATTTAGTGCTGTCATATGTTAAAAAATAAGCCTAGGATAGCACCAGAGAGCGATCTACATGTATATCAAACCTCAAAAGTGGCCTCCGGATGCAAGGAATATTGCGCTTTGCGCTGGTGATGGGCTACGCGCACATTCTGAGTCAGAGTCTCCCATTTACTAGGGGTCTCGGTGGGAGAATCTCCCACTTGGGGTTGGAGTCTCTGACTTTATCTTTTCTCCCTTGTGCTATGAATTGTTTGCATTCTATCTATCTCCATATTTTATATTTCTGTTTGTTTAAATTCGAAATTTTATCTCTTTTCTTCCCTTTATATGATAGAGGGCGCAGCGGCAAGCACAGGTAAGGTTAAAACTGCTGCAAAATTTGCTTTTTTTTTTACCGTGTTTCGCCACGGCCGATCACAACTTTGTATCATACTACATATTTCTATGTTTCTTACATCGCATCTATATGTTTTATATGACTTTTCATGCAACGGAAGGCCTAAACGGAACTTGATTCTTATTTGGAAATTGGTCAGTCATACAACAGTAGACATTGCCATCGATATAGTCCTGTGCACGGTCGATGATCTGACCCCTTACAAACAGACAATTGAAGTCAAGACCCCCTGCCCAAGTTGAAGGCCGTGCTTAGTTTTGTGAATGTCATAGTACTGTTGTTACTATTGGCAATGCGAACACGATGGGGCGAGCTGGATTACTTCGCATCCTGACATTAATCCTCTGCTTTGTTCATGCTGGAGCGTTCACACCTTTCGTCATCCCATCCTACACCACTGATGATTGGCATAGGGTCATAGGGTAAAATCTGACTTAAAGGATCTCATTACACCTTTACATCATGACTTAAGTTAACGTGACATCACTACTACAGAAGCAGTTGACCACTTCAATAGTATCGTCTTTGATTACTGCTCTTCTCAGCCTGATTTTGTCGACAGAAATTTGGAATCCTACATGTACATCGTACATGAATCAAAGACCCTTTCAGACATAAGGAAAAGGAAAAATGCCCTCCGTCGGAAAGCGTATGGAAAAACGCCACCGAAGAAGATAGCAGGAATTTCAGGGACCCAGTTAAGGCGGCATCTTTTCTGAAAAGGAAAAGCGATAGCAGAAAAGCAGAAAAGGATTCTCAGTACCACGAAGAACGATATAGCTGATGCCTTTGGTAGTGTCAGTTATGATCTCATCTCTCATTCACGGAACCGATTTGATGTACCACAAAACGTTTTGTTGTGTATTAAGAATTTATATAGCAAGTTGCAAGGTACCATTTCTGGCAGTAACTGGTCATCAAATCCTTTCATGTTTGAGAGAGGTGTATTTCAGGGAGATCCCCTCTCGCCTGTGATTTTCCTCGCATGTTTCAACCCCCTACTTGAATATTCGGCTGAACTGAAGGATAAGTATGGGTATAATCTAAATGATACTAAGGTAATAACAACACCTTACGCTGATGATTTTAATCTCATAACATGTAATAAGTTACAACATCAGAAGATAATCAGTAAACTGCACCAATACAGTTCATCCATGGGTCTTATGCTACAGCCGTCTAAGTGCTGTAGTCTGTCGGTCAGCAGTGGTTCACCAAGAGAGATATCATTTAACCTTGGCAATGAAACTATAAGATCACTAAGAGAAAAACCACATCGTTTTCTCGGCGCCCAAATTTGCTTCAGCGGTAAAACAGCTGAAGTCTTCCAATACATCTACAGCAAAATTAGAACAAAATTAGAAGGAACAGATTGGTCATTGGTAAGACCCGAATATATAAGTTGGTTATATATACTCGATATTCGCAGCCATCGGTTCGCTTTCTTTTGACGGTTCACTTTCTCCACAAGAGCAACTTGGACGAACTTGACCTTCTGTCTAGGAAATTTGTCAAGAAGTGGCTGGGAATCCCATCCCGCAGGGCAAATGTTACCTTAGTATGCTTGCCCCAACGAACGAACATACCACAGATTTCTGATATATATTGGCAGAGTCATACTCTAGCGCTTGCAAGATCTAGAGTCAAAGGGGACCCCTTGGTGAACCATGCCCTCGATTGTTCTCTCGAAAGAGAATCACAGTGGTCACAGAAAACTTCGTCCATTGTACAATGTCAACAAACTCTTGATAGAGTTGAATATATGGTAGATGTCAATAATAGTTCATGGAATGTGGTGAAGAAGAGTGTCAAAAACGTGTTAGAAGATGACGCATCAACGTACTGGGAAAAATTGGTTGAACCATTGCTTTGCCAAGGTCAGTTTGTGAAACCGACTCTTGAAGACGAAAATCTAACATGGAAATCCATAATGACTTAATGTGCGATTTACCCAAGAGGGTGTTAAGCTTTGTAACTAACTCATGTATCGACTCTTTGCCATCATACGCAAATTTCATGGCAATTCTTGCCATAATTTTTTTGAAAACGTCAGCAAGATTGCTCGCATCTAGTCGCGCATCGATGCACATGCGCAAGTTAGTCAGCATTTTCTATCTGCATTTCAATGGACGCTAGGGAAACGTAAACAAGCGTTTCGTACAAGCGTTTTCGTATGTCCGATTTTTAGTCCCAAGTGTCAGTCAGGTTCATGATGACCACAGCCAATAGTTACAGGGTTGGTGGTGTCATTGGCCCATGGGAAAATGATTTTCCAGGGGTTGTTTTGAAGTGCCAAGATGCTTGTTATGTACAAATAGGGAGTAAAAGCACTGGACGTCAATGGGGAGTAATAGCGTTAGCCTTTTTTTCTTTTCTTTTTAACTCTGACCATCTGTGCGAACTTTGGACCTGCGCGAAGTCAGTTAGGTCACATGACCACGACTACATGTATGCATTGATTTGTGCTAATAATCTTCAATATTTGTTCTCTATAATATTGTCTAACAGTTTGTGCTAAAACATTAAAGAGATTTGCTTGTGAACTTTTTCGGAAAGAGTTCCATATGTACCCCCCGCTTAAAAAAAAAAGTAGTTCAGAGACACCATATTTTCCACTGTTTTCTTAACACTTTGATTTTTCTTGACTTACCATGCCTGCCGTCGTGACTCGAACCCAGAACATCTACCTTTCAAGACCGACGCCTTACCTATCAAGCTAGCGAGAGATCGCTGGAAGTGAACATGGTGAAGGGTCTCAATGATTATAAGCCGGAAGTCGCGATTAGTCTAACTCCCAGGATGCATTGCTCTTATTTTTCTGACTAAATAAATCGATGTCAATGTGAAATGCACGGTTTACGGGTAAGCTCTTAATTCTGACGGAATAAACCCATATTTCTTTATTTATAGCATTTTTCCGTGTTCAGTAGATTTATTTGATTTTGAAATTGATTATTATGAATATGATTAGATTATCATTCCAAGTCATATCCTTATATTTTTTCACTTTTAGCGGGGGGTACATATGGAACTCTTGCCACTTTTGGCATTATCGTGAAATAGGAAACCACCGTTCACTTTCTACAAGACTAAAGCAGCGCTTTATTCAGTCACACGCACTGGTTTCCTATTTCCACCTCCATTCTCTTTGTACACAAGTGCGTGCGGCAAATGAACAAGTGGTTTCCTAAACCACGATATGGCCCCACTTTTTCAATTGGCTGTTTAAAATCGACTGTCCGGATATACAACCTGTCCGGACATCCACCAACTGGGTATACCATACAATCAAAGAAGAAGAGAAGGTGCCGGGAGTGGCTTTCATCAACCAACACAAATCACTGCGTATGGGGCGAGGATAGATTTTTTTTTTCGCCTTGAAGTTGAAGTAATGAATTACTTTGACCGAGCGGGCAGATTGAAGCTGAAGGAAAGAAAAACAGTGACAAAATGACTTACCGATACAGTAAGTGAACAGTGATAAGAACAGATGTCTCTCCCTTAATTAGACAGAGAATGAAAGGACACCGTCCAAGCCCAGGGCCAAGGTCAACTGCATGCACTTGAAATGAAATTGTAATGTCTCCCTCACGTGACAGATTCACGCAAAACTCTCTTGGGAGAAACCGCGCCCCCCCCCCCCCCCCCCCCTTATAGAAGGGCTCACTCCTCAAACTAATCAAATTTGGATAGGATCTAAATCAAACGGGAACTTACTAGGTATCTCTTCAAATATTGAATAGATTCTAATCAAATTTTGAATAGATTCTATTTATTTTTCATTGAATGATATTTCAGATATCATTCAATTCTGAGCAGAATCTAATAAAAAAGAATTATAGAATCTATTCAAAAAATTTGATAAGTTTGTTTTTAGAATTTACAACGCGCCCGCATGGATAAGATGAATTAGATAATTACTGCATGGGCCTATTTTGTATCATATGCAGTGGCTTAACATAGAGCTTGGTCATATCAACAATCCACAATCAGCACAGCGCACCGTCAAGAATGAAGTTACATCAGGGAAATTTCACTGGTAACATGTTCCAGTACCATTTGCAAGTCCACTGTCCAGGATAATGTTAAAAGCAGGAAGAAGCAAGACTGTAGTTAAAAGTATCGTAGAATTGAAGGGAGTTTTGGCCTCACAAATGCATGAAAACAATAGTCATCTTATCTTGTCACAAGATGTAAAAACGTCATAATAATGAGATATCACCATGATCATATTCTCTTGACCTGGGGCCCGTTGCAAAAAACTCATTTTGTTGTTGTTGAATTCGGTTTTTACAGACGTGTATCAATCAAATATGATTATTTACGTCTGGGACCGACCTTTAACGTCACCACCCGAAAGACGTGGCAAATGTAGATTCATATCTTGCCAAAGGACATTAGTGCCGCGGCAGGGATTCGAACCCCGGACCTTGTGGTTCAAAGTCTGGAGACTTATCCACTGATCGAGCCACAACACTTCTTCTAAATGGGTGAAACAAAATCCAGTATTCCATGAGAGTTGCTATGATAATAGCAAAGTTACTATTATAGTAAGTTTTATGCAACGGGTCTTTGGTTTATTGTCCAGAAAGTTGAGATGATAATAATAGTTATAATTATAATTATACCCAAAAGATATTTCTCTTTGACACATTTGATATAACGCGATGCACTATTGAAATTTGATTTTTCAAGGGGCAGTAAGCAGAATATTCGTGTCAGTATTGTAGTGATTTTTATTTCATATTGTTATCATCAAATCACAGCCGTTAGTTTCAGTTTCTATCATATAACGGGAAAAACAATTCACTTTACATTTTAGAATGAAATAAAGCATGGATGTAGGCCTACTCGTGCCTCGTGACTCGTGAGTTCTCCATTCACTTTTTTCTCCATGGGCAGGTGCATAAAAGTCATAAACCTGCATTGAAAAAATCTTTTGTTGTGAATCTAGATGACGAAGTCGTATTTAAACAGGTGAACAGAGTCAAGAAGTGTAGGACTATACCCAGGTTCATTTCATTTTATGTCATTTATTTCCATTTCCAACAAATAAGATATATGACATCCCTGTATGATGTAAATAGGGGGAAAATGAAAATTAGTAATAATAATGATAGTTGTATCACCTAACGTTACACTTAACACTTAACACTTTATGTCAAAAGAATTGACATCAATTCAGTTAGGTGGAAATAGGGGACAAAGAAGCTAAAAAGCAGGGTTTTTAGCCTCTAGGCCTAGGATAGATAACAAAAAGGTAAAAGAAAGAAAGGGACATGGAAAGATAGAAGGGAGACAAGCTGGTTGAGTATTGTTCACAATTTCACAGGCTACTAAAACCATTTTCACAAACATGTTTTATCTCAATTTACCCATGCTGGTTAGTCCTGTTAACAGGACTGTGATTTTTATGTCATTTTTTTTTTTTTTTTTTTGATCAGCCAAATTTTTATTCAAATCAATTCTATCTAAAGAACAACAAAATTATACATTTGAAAAAGAAAAAAATAAAAAGAGTCAAAAAGGCTGGCACTCTATTTGGTGATGAAGAAGATGTCAGTATATGTTCTTCCTAAAATCCTTCGGAGACTTTGTTGCACTTCTTCTTCAATCAAACGTCAAAATTATACACAATCATGTAATAACGTTCAGGTGATCCAAGATAGAATTCCACTGAAAATCACCTTTAAATTAACCTTGTCCATTGATATTGTAATCACAGGATGTCACTGCCAACATGGCCAATGGGCAATTGTTTACCTGTTTGTGTAAAAATCCCTGGCTATTTGCTCCTTCAGAACAGTATACCCAGAAGGGTCATTGACTACCGGTTGTTCAGTGCTCTGTACTTGCTCTGTAATGCAGAAATCAGAAATCCCTTCTGTACACAATTCAACCACTGATAATACTATAGAACTAGTGGAACGCGTTAAAATACGAGGGACAGAAGGTAAATATCTATCCCCAAAGTATCAAAAGGCAATCCAAAAGGCAATTATATCTATCCAAATTGATATATTATTTTAGTGGCATAATACGAATATTCCTAGAATTTGATAGACAATTAAGCAAATAGAAAAACGCGTAAAGATTAATGTTAAGAAAACAAAGATGGAGTCAGAATTTTGGAACGGGGGGAAAAAGGTGGGGGGGGGGACAGCAACTTTTTTCATTCGTGCATTTGGATGGGATAGAATTAGTCCCTCAAAGACTGTGAATAGCTTCTTCACGATGCTGCTCCGCATTATGTAGGGAGAAATAGCCCTGTCATTACCTTCTGTGTGACTATTACTAGTATGTAGTCGTGTCTTCATGAATTAAGTTACGGTGCCAATCAGTGAGGATAATGTTCTGTTATGAGTCATCAGACTGATTGTAGCGGAACTTTAAAAAAAGAGAGCTATAACTTGAATGATTACAGATAATTTCAACAGTAATGTTATGTAAATAGCCGTCATTACTGGGAATAGATTTTGCATGCTAATAAGTCATGTTTCGCTTGACATTACCGCAATCAAGATAACTTTGTTATATTGATAAGATATTCGCATTTTTATAAGTAAGAATGGGAGAATATTATAGGAAAAAATCACATGAAATTAATCATTCTTCAAGTTTCCTCCTCATTCGATTACAAGAAAAAAAACTGCAGTATATCTGAGAGGATTCGATCACACTCTCGTGCTATAGAGTAGAGGCGTAAATGGGGGGGGGGGGGGGATATACCGCCCCCTCCCACACTTTTTAGAGAGGGTGGATGGCGTGTACTAATATACCCCCATTTTTCGAAGAAGAAGTAATATTTTAATCAATCACTTGCTAAATTCTTTTTTTCAAATAATAAATCTGTCATAGAGGACGGTTCTGGTAAGTACTGGTTATGGTCTTGTATGTTATGCTCAGCAATACTGAGTCTATTTCTTATATTTTCCCCTTTTCATTTAATGATTCCCAAATATAACGCACAATTCCATGTTTATATGATTTATTATGAACCAACCCCAACTGCTTCAAGGCAGTTTCTTTCACAATATACTCACATGGCCAGAAGTAACATGCATTGTACATGTTGTATATGAATAATTTTGTTATCATTCTTACCAACAACAAGCCAAGATCACAATCACATACCATTCGCTTATTATCTCACGGAGTCAATAAAAATTACACTAGCGTGACATTCAATGGCAAAAAATCACTCATCTTTATATGACAGAGCTGTTCACGGCTAATCATAGCTTACAGTAATCAGTAACCTTTAGTTTTCTTTCCTCTCTCAATATCAAGGATAGATAATGTTGTGAATAGTGAGGGACAAAATGATATGGCACCAGTTCATGAGCGGAGCAAAACTTTGCTTGGCCACACCCCCTTTTTGTATGTAATGTCAGCCGCGAACGCCGCGTCACTGGTGATATACATGTAGCTCCGCCCACTTCTATGACGTGCTATGGGATCTCGTATTCCTTGCACCTTGCAAGCCCCCTACGAACTCACTGATCTATGGATGCACTTTACTAATCAATCCTGAACATCAACTAGTATACCAAACTAATAGATAAGCGACGGATTACCCCCAGGTTTGGCGATTCAGTCCAAGGTACATCATTGCGTTCGCACCTCTCGCAACCCTGGCTTATCGACCTCGATCATTTATTAATCCCCAGTAAGCAAGGACGCGATCTCGATTTCACTGTCGTCGATCTCCTCTCCGAAGTCACTGTCGATCACGGAATCGCTCTATATTGTTATCCTGTTGGAAAACTTGGTTTATAATTTCACCACCTTCATGGGTTGCTTTCGAGGTAAACTGACGACGTTCCTCATCCTCTTCGAGATTCTTTTCATCATTCTCTTTGCTGTGTTCGTGAGATACGATGACGTCGCTTCACCTGGTGCTAAAGACAAGGACGGATACTACTCCGTAGATCAGTACTATGCATGTAAGTCAAAGTGATCCAATTTTCAGAAAAATGATAACAGTACTGGATTTATTATTGTTATTATTATCATCATCCTAATCATTATTATTACTTTGAATAGCGCTCATATCGATCCTTCACCCATTATAGTGTCTAAAGGATGCTCCAATATTACCCCGGCTTTACAGGTCTGACAAATCTAGATTACTGATTTCGGTGCTCACAGCATTCGAGGACTGATATTTCTTCCACTGAACTCCTTGGCGGAGAGAAGCAAACGTAGATTGTTTTGTTGTTGTTTTTTTTTTGCAAAAGAACACTAGTGTTGTGCCGGGGTTCGAACCCACGACCTTTGCCTCTCCCGTCAAGTGTTCAGGCCATGACCACTCGACCACGAAACCCCTTCACGCTATTGTTCCGACCATGTACAAACTTACCAAACGAGCAACAATCTCAGGTGCAATTTTTGTGATATATTTAAGTTGTCATATTTCACTATGTAAAAGGGTGATAAAAGATAACTCGGGATATCCGAAAGAATCCCCAATATTATTCTAATAAAATTTTTATGGTGGAATGTAATCATACATCAAACTTAATTGTCAGCAGCTGAGGACTTTGTTTTATTCATTATGTGCAATATATTTTAAAGGCCTTACAACACAACAACTTCAGTCACATTGGAGGAGCATAACATACGGCCTACACCTTTATGTTAAACCATAAAAGCGTAAAAAGCTCAATGCCACATGGTCTACGTTAGTGGTATTCCAACGGTCTTTCATTCTATATTATTATGTTTGGTTAAAAAAAAAAGTGCAGTGATCATTTTTGGGCCAGAATGTTTGCGCAATTTTGATAGTGCCACGATGAGAGGGGAGAAATAGTATTATTTTGTCAAAAATAACCCAACGGGTCATGAATTTGAATTTCAAAAAAGTGTACAATGACGTAGCAACATGCCTGCTGCTTGGCTTAAATTTACGTTAAAAAGAATGAATACATTCAGAATAAAGGGTCCTTATCTGTTGAGGTGGTAGAATGAACACCATCTATCTCAATAACAAGTCCCATTATGTATATATGTAACTTTAGCTCGGAAAAAAATTACCAATAACGATCTATCTAGATGTTAAAGCTTCGCCCACTGCACTATTAAGAAAATACACTTAGAATCTATACACAAACATGACAAAGCTGTATCTGTTTAGGTTTATAGAATGATTAAAAATCAACTTAAGTTTACCACTGCTATTTGCCTTTGCAGTGACAGTTGGAAAAAACAAATTGACCATCTAGCCTAAAATGTTTATTCACGAGAATAGCTTGTCCTCACTTAAGCTTCTTCATGGCTAAATGATTGTTTGTAGTTGGTATACGTTCTGAATGAAATGTATAGGCCTACTATAATGTTTGTTGGGTGGATTGGAATCAACTATATACCCGGAAGAATCACAATAAGGGTTTATAGGGAGTGTGCATCAAAGATGCCCTTGCATTTCAAATCGAATGTTTATTTAGTTTTTAACTTGCCGCTCCATATACTTACCCGTGATCTGCCGAAGATAAAATACCAGATTTGCGATGAAATCGATACGGAGCATTGTTCATGAAAAGGGATTGCTGGCCTGGCAGCTAAAGAAAAACGAAGTTCACTGGCGTATGAAGTTTGGAGTGGGGCCGGCGTCTGCCAACTATGTAGAAAGTTGGGGGGGGGGGGGGGGTGGGGCGGAGAAAGAAACACTACGATGCTGTTGCTTTTTTTTTTTTTAATGACTACCCATCGCACGGACAATGACGATAGGACAGACAGTATGATAATGGGATTGGGGGGGGGGGGGGGGGGGGAGAGAGAATGCAATGTGCTATAATAATTATGAGCCTTATGCGAGTTTCGCCATTGGACCCCAGTGCCAAAATGCAGTACCTCCCATATCAGTTTCTTGGTTAGTTGGTTGATTATTCACTCGATTGGTAAGAGAACACTCGCATGCTGCATGTGTGCAACCAAAGGAACGACAGCTTTAAGGAACGAGGTTACAAAAGGCAATAGCAGAGTTTCGAACCCGAGTATGAGGTACATCACTGAGGTCATCGCACTCATGTGCCCTCTGCACAGGCTTTGATAGTATAAGTACGTGGCGGAAAAAACCTTGTAGTTGACTTTGCTCGCAGAAAGAGTTCATGCAATATATGCATGATCCTGTCATTCAACTGAATGAAAATAACATCACAAGAATAGGAAATAATGAAATAACAATTAGCAGCGAACTATTATACAAGCAACGCTCTAGGCCATGTTATTCTGGGAATGGAAAAAAAAAAACACACCACAATAATATCAACAACCGGTTACAGGATAATTGACGGACTTGGATTGAAATTTTGGTCGTGAGCTCAGTAAGCCTACAGGGTCATGACCAGTCGGGCCTAAACTACAAATCGACCGGTTTTTAGTAAAAAATATCGTGCGGCATTTGAACGAGCAATATACTCCCCAATCTCCCCACGCCCAACCCATCCCTGCTAGTGAAGCTGGGAGTAGGAGCAAGGTGGCAAATAAGAACTGTCATAGACGTCAACCCACTTTTTTTCTTCTTTTTTTTAGGGGGGGGGGGGGCGTATACCCTATTATGTCACCCACCCTGAAATTTTGTTGGGGGACGTGTCCCACTGAGTGTTCTCCCCCCCCCCGCCCCCGATTGACGCCCAGTGATCTACTGTAGTAATCATGAAAGTGGTCATTGGTTCAATCGGTGCAACTACAGTTGCCCTCTCAAACCCTGGTTTATAAAATGGGTACCATATAGAGAGGCTTGAAGAGCAGTACTAATATTGCAATAAAGACCATTATGGTTATAACATGCATGCATGAAAGTTCACTACAATGTGAGGAAGTGATAAAAATCATGCAGTTACTTCGATCTGCCTTCATAGAATGAATACATCGAAATGATCATTCGAAATTACCTTTTTACCACGTATCCGGACAGTTACCTCCGGACAACTACACCCTGAAAACTCCCCCAGGAAAATTTCCAGGCACTATAGTTCCCCTGAAATTTTCCTTCTAGCACAAATTTAATGGTGCCGAGGGTAATTGTCCTAGTGGTAATCTTCCTGGAGAGGATTAACCGTCCTACTGAGTAATAATTGTCCTAGGGGATATTAATTGACCAGTATAGTTGTCCGGACCCCTTGGATAAATGCCGTGTGGGGGGGGGGGGGGGAAGTAGTTGTTCGATAATTCTTCAACGGTTAGTTTTCCTAGAATCCTAACCATTGCATGGTGCATGTGTGTGTGGTTTGGGGGCAAATATAGGCCCTTCTTGCTTCTGCACCACCCTACTCTTTAAAAAAAAATAGTTTTCCGGATTAACGCTACTGCATGATTAGATAGTGTGAACCCGGTAACGAATAGGTGTTATTATCATTATCCGCAACTCATGCTTAACATTGACAATGGAATCTGTCCATCAGATAAGTGGCAAGGTTCAGGCAGGGACAATTGAATACCAATTCCATTGCCACTGGTATCAAAATAGACCCATTTGCACTTACACACTGTGCCGAAGCCACCGAGGCGAAAAAGTTGCGTGCTTCCCAGCGGAAGGTAAGTGAATGAATGAATGAATAAATAAATAAATAAATGAATATATAAAAGAAAGAAGAGGTAAGCGAAAAGGATACAATGGGAGATGATAGGCCCCCTCGTTCACCCCTTACCATCGGTAGCTGTTTTTATTGGCGTTCCATTCACTGATGTGCCCCACCCCAACCTCCATAGTAACAGTGACCCTTCTAAGGGCCACATCACTGCCTAACTGGGCAGAAAACTTAACTTTGACTGAAAAGATAATTATGACCTGCCATCCAAAATAATACATAAGCCTGCTTCCGCCCTCACCTTATTCCTGGATTATTTGCTTTACACAGAGGGACTAAACACCTTTTCCCGTGATTGACATAAGAGTTAGTAGTTGGTATAGGCCTTTTTAACTTTTTATAGCAATTGATATTAGTGCAGTCTGTTCTGAAAATATACTGTAGTCCACGTGATCTTCAAAATGATTCAGAAAAATGTTTATCATTATCAAACGTTTTCTGTTGTTTCTGTGTCGTGGCAAGTCGAGTGTGTAACATTATGTATCAATCGAATAGTACAGGCCAATCGAATATACAAGCCAATTTTGTGATGAAGAATGTGTAAAATATATGAATGACTTGTACAACATGTATTTGTTTTGAGAGAAAATAATAAAACATATCATTACAAAACCACCAGTGAGTATAGCTGGAATGCTTTCACCTAAACATGACCAAACCATTAAGAATGATCTTACCTTCGATGTAAATTCAGACTAATTTCTCATTAAAACATTCACGCCTAGGGCATATTAACAGTGGATATCTATATGGACCTGTCATAGCCTATGATGGGAGGGGGGGGGGGCGGCGTCTGACTTGATCACCCAGCAAAATAATCCACTGTTTTGACCACTTATCCACTATTTTGATGAGGAATGCTCAGCATCAGTCTTCATGTATTGATATATTATTTCATGATAATAATAATAATAATAATAATAATAATAATAATAATAATAACAACAATAATAATATTGATAATAATGATGATAATAATAACAACAATAATAATAATAATTATAATAATGATAATAATAATAATAATAACAATAATAATAATTATATTAATGATAATAATAATAATAATAATAATAATAACAATAATTATAATAATGATAATAATAATAATAATAATAATAATAATAATAATTATAATAATAATAATAATAACAATAATTATAATAATAACAATAATAATAACAATAATAATAATAATAATAATGATAATAATAAAAATAGTTAAAATGATATAGCGCTCAATACTCCGTTTCTACACTCTAAATTTCTTAGATTAGAAATTAATCTAAGAGACTGTGATTATAGGGACAAATACAAAATTGTATTAAGAACTTATAATGAATAAGGTTGATTCGTAAATCTTTAATATCATGCAGATTAAGATTCTTAAACGAATTTTTCATGTGTCTCTAACTCAAGTCTATAAGAAACTTAGAGTGTAAGCGATTTACTTGTAATAATAAATACCCCAGTTATTAGAATCAGTTGCTGTTCTACACATGAAGTGCACCATCTCCACTCCCCAGGGAGTATTCCTTCCAGGCGACATTTATAAACGCATACTCTTGCCAATCTATACAACAACGAATCCCGACCCTATACCGGGTATCCATTTAGCGCCTTTGGTGGAGAATGTCGCGACGTGGATAATGTCTTGCCAAAAGGATTTTATGCCGTGCAGGGATTCGAACCCTCAATCCTTTTACTTTCACTTAAACTTTAAAAACTGTAGTGGATTCAACTCCAAAACGAAGTGATCTCTTATGATACAACCCTTGACATGACCGAAAGAATAGATTCCATTCCTCGACAACAAAACGAAGTGATCTTTAATGATACAACCCTTGACATGACCGAAAGAATAGATTCCATTCCTCGGCATCAAAACGAAATGATCTTTAATAATACAACCCTTGACATGACCGAAAGAATGGATCCATTCCTCGGCATCAAACGAAGTGATCTTTAATTATAACCCTTGACATGACCGAAAGAATAGATCCATTCCTCGGCATCAAACGAAGTGATCTTTAATAATACAACCCTTGACATGATCGAAAGAATGGATCCATTCCTCGGCATCAAACGAAGTGATCTTTAATGATACAACCCTTGACATGACCAAAAGAATGGATCCATTCCTCGGCATCAAACGAAGTGATCTTTTATGATACAACCCTTGACATGACCGAAAGAATATATTCCATTCCTTGACAACAAAACGAAGTGATCTTTAATGATACAACCCATGACATGACCAAAAGAATGGATCCATTCCTCGACATCAAAACGAAGTGATCTTTAATAATACAACCCTTGACATGATCGAAAGAATGGAGTCCATTCCTCGACATCAAAACGAAGTGATCTTTAATAATACAACCCTTGACATGATCGAAAGAATGGAGTCCATTCCTCGGCATCAAAACGAAGTGATCTTTAATAATACAACCCTTGACATGATCGAAAGAATGGAGTCCATTCCTCGACAACAAAACGAAGTGATCTCTAATGATACAACCCTTGACATGATCGAAAGAATAGATTCCATTCCTCGACATCAAAACGAAGTGATCTTTAATAATACAACCCTTGACATGATCGAAAGAATGGAGTCCATTCCTCGACATCAAAACGAAGTGATCTTTAATAATACAACCCTTGACATGACCGAAAGAATGGAGTCCATTCCTCGGCATCAAAACGAAGTGATCTCTAATGATACAACCCTTGACATGATCGAAAGAATGGATTTCATTCCTCGACATCAAAACGAAGTGATCTTTAATAATACAACCCTTGACATGACCGAAAGAATGGAGTCCATTCCTCGGCATCAAAACGAAGTGATCTCTAATGATACAACCCTTGACATGACCGAAAGAATGGAGTCCATTCCTCGGCATCAAAACGAAGTGATCTCTAATGATACAACCCTTGACATGACCGAAAGAATGGATCCATTCCTCGGCATCAAAACGAAGTGATCTCTAATGATACAACCCTTGACATGACCGAAAGAATAGATTCCATTCCTCGGCACCAAAACGAAGTGATCTCTAATGATACAACCCTTGACATGACCGAAAGAATATACTCCATTCCTCGGCATCAAACGAAGTGATCTCTAATGAAACAACCCTTGATATGACCGAAAGAATAGATTCCATTCCTCGGCACCGTTGAGAATAATGATAACATCTTTATCAAAATCGTTGAGCATGACATGGTTTTCAAAACGGTTTTTTAACCTTATTTTTATCTTACTGGATCCAACACTATAATGTACACCCTGCTTCTGGGAGAGGTACGGTGTTAACTTTGCCACTTAAAAAACGTCTCTGCTCCACTGTCATGTTGACTGAACACGTTGACTATATTTTAATGGGCCGTGAAATCCTGCATACCCGCCACCCTTCTGCCTTTTAGGCGTGCTAAGTCTGAAAACTTTATCAATGTGAATCTAACGGCCTCCGAATCAATGAAGAAATACAAAGCAAATAAAGATTGTATCATGTGAGTCGATCCTGTAGGCATGACAGGGGAAGGGGAAGGATTAGGAAGGGGAACACACCTGTCCCAGAATTAATTAATGAAAGATATCTGCTCTTAATTATTTTACACTTGCTACATCGCTTGCTTCCATCAAACTGGACCTATATTTTGATGTCTTTGCAAGGAAGGCATATTGAAGTTCCTTTTTCACTAAAGTAAAGTAATAAATACAAATAAGGCAACAGCCTCCATACGACCTTCTTATTCTCACACAGTCAGGATGGTTTCATATAGAGCCGGTATTGTTTACCCCCTTTTTCATGGAATGTAATATAATATTGTATTTCATTTTCCTTTGAAATAAAGAAGTTATGGCAATAAAAGCAACTTCCATACGACCTTCACATTCTCAGCTGAGAATAGTTCATAGACCCGACTTCTCCCCCCCCCCCCTTCACGGAATCTGTGATATTGTATTTCTTTGAAAGAAAAAAAAAATGATTACAACAATAGCATCTTGTACCAAACGACCTTCGTATTCTTAGCTTACAGTACGAGAAGTTGGTATGCTTATTAGGTGGGCGTGGTCAAATTGTCAAACGTACAAACAGTCCAACATCCGACAGGCCCCGGCCAAGATCCGCACCGCAACTCTCAATCATTCATCCATCTCTGTCCAGGCTAACTGGGTCGGTTAAACAGGTTTGGGGCGGTTTTGAGGCCAAATGCCACTGTACGTACATTATACAAAGAATAAAATCTGATAGTCATGTGCGTCACAACAAAATAAATCATGTCTATATGTCTCCATAATATCACCAGATTCGACGTGTTTTCCAAACTGCAGGAGCTATAGAAAATAATTATTGATTTGTACGGACAATTACAGAACCCGTCAGAGACCTTGTATGACCCCGCCTCGGGCCTAGGTTAATCCAGGGACCGTTGCCATGACAATTAAATCGCTTTTCAGTGCATTTTGGCAGAAAGCGTCTCTCCATGTACATCTGTCCATTTGTAAAAAAACTATTCATTCCATAACAGTCCCTTGGTGGGCCTCAAGTTCACATATTTCCCATTTTGTTTTTCGATAAGTTTGGCGCCCTTCAGCTTTAAGCCAGAAGATACCCATGATAGATAAATCACGCGAGGTTTATGTCTTGAATGTGACCGGAGCACGACATCTGAACTGACACAAAACTTGTTCTCCTCCCGGGGATCTCCTCTGCTTTATACAGCACCAGGCACGTAACACGCGTTACTCGTTCAGGGTATCCAAAACAGCAAAAATCAAGAAGGGTTTCAAATTCAGAGGTGATGATGCAGTCGTTGAATAAAATCCCTGTTATTATTATTATTATTTATTTGGCACTTTCAGAAATCAAGAAACAAACAAAGGTAACATACAAAGTGAGTAAATACAATAATTTCATAGACCCCTGAACACCCAGCCAGGTAGCCTGGGTAAGGAACTGGTCAACTAAATGGCCATGGCCCACAGACCTTCCTTCCCACACCTGACCAAGTGCACAGAGATCTTAACATTCAGTATAAATACATAACATAATATAAGATAACAAACAAACCCCCCCCCCCCAAAACAGGTGAATTACATAAAGTGATAGAAAGAATAATGACACAATTAAGTTAAGTGAAGCGAAGATGAAAACCGGGAGAGTGAGAAAAGAGAAAAGAAAGAAGTAAAGAAAGAGCAGTGAGTATATAATGAAGAATGCAAGAAAAATAACAAGACCAGGATCATGATTAAGATGCCATTATTTGCAAACGTAGTTTTGGGTCATGATATTGGGAGTATGTTCTAATGTATTGATTTTTTTTTTTTGGCTGCATTTGAGTTAAAAAACAATAACAAAAGGAAGTAATCTCCATATATGTAGATGCATATCCTGTGAATGTGCAATATGGATTCAAATACTTAATTGCTCATTCCAACAAGTACCAAAGTTCTTAAGCCCTGGGGCTTCAAGTGACGTTTAGAATTTCCTTCTTTAGGACATGAAGAATATGTTTAATGTTCCCTGAGGCGATTTCCACTCTGCATTCTGAAGGCAAGCCTTCCCAGACTATAGGAAATCTGTGAATAGCAGTCTGGTGTAGTCTCTCAGTTCTCGCCTTTAGATGAACAAACCTGACATCTTCTCCCGAGTGTCTCACTCGTATTACAATATTATCTCCTGCTACATGGCATAGAATTAGACCATACAACAAATTGACAAAGAAAGATATCATCAAGAAAATCCTTCTAGATTTTAGAGTGTGCCATTTCAGAAGCTGGAGACGCTCATTATATGGAATCTCTTGACGTCTTTGTCTTAGTATTATTCGTGTTGCCCGTCGTTGAACATGTTCCAGCATGTCAATGTGTGTTTGAGTGTAAACCATCCAAGCTGGCACACCATAATCAAGGATGGGCAACAAGAGTGATTTGTATGGAGCCAGAAGAGCTTGAGAAGAGACGCCAGCAGACATACGTGATATGAGACCGAGCAGATGATTACACTTCGAAACTACATGGTCATCCCAGTTCAACTGGGAATTGAGAAATACTCCAAAGTACTTAATGCAGCTAACCTTTTCAATGACCACATTATCAATCATATAAAGTGGGTTCCCAACATCTTTTCTGCGGGGGTGCAATTCTAATTACCTTGGTTTTACCTACATTCAACTGCATCCGATTTGTGTCACACCAGGATGCTACCCTATCCAAATCTTCTTGGAGGAGTCTAGTCTCAGTTGAATCATTGATAAATCTATATATTAGAGTATCATCTACGAAAAGTAAGCAGGGTGAGTGTCACTATATCATTAATGAATATGTTAAACAATCGGGGCCCCAGAACACTCCCTTGGGGTATTCCCGAGGTAACACTGGCTGAATCCGAGTAAGAACCACGGTATTGAACAGTCTGGAGACGATCAGATATGAATGATCTTACCCAACTCCATAAGTTACCTTGAATATTGTAAGTACTTGAGAGTTTGTGAAGGAGAATATCGTGGGGCATGCGGTCGAAAGCCTTACTAAAGTCAAGAAATACTGTATCAATGATTGGGGTGGGAGATTTGTCAAGGATATGAAAATCGGGGATGTTAGACGCTTTCCCGCTTAGGGTATTAAAACCACCCCTACGCAATCCTCGTTTAGGGTGCTTTCAGAAAGCGATTTACTCGGATGATGTACATGTACAGGTCTCAATGAGACATACCCCCCCCTCCCGATGATTCCTCTCAGCAAGATAAGAAAAAAAGAATATTTCAAGAGACTATTGGAATGGATGATGATGATGACATTACCATAAATCAGTTGGTCACATAGAAGAGAGGTGGAAGTGGGAAGGGTTCCTACATCCATTATAGAGTGATGTTAAAGATATACTTTTAAAAGTTTTCCATGTGCAGAAATAAAGTGATGTCACGGACTTGTTGGGCTTAAAACTTAATGTGTGTACAAATGTGACACGCAGGGAACTCTGACACGTTTGAAATTAAATTGTACTCAAAATATTCTTTGAGAAAAGGGAATGATTTCAGCCATCGTTTAGTAAAAGAATGTTTACAGGCGGTTCCTTTGAAGTTGTACAGACTGCAGACATTGAAACCTATTAGTCACGTAAATGAATTGCACTCTAGGTGACTTTAAAGATCTTTGGGTAAATGCCAAAAATTTTGTCAATTCCAAAGTGATACCCGCCATATATATATATATATATATATATATATGTCTTGCCAAGGTATCGCTGAACTTCGCAACGACCTCGATGACCCTTGACCTCCACGTCATGTATCATTGATTGTCACTCTGATGTTAGTTTACCCTAGAAAAGTGATCCTACTTGTAAGTACAACAAGCAAGTTTATGTTTATGAGATAACGACCGAATAGGATAAGACTTTGACATCGACCCTTCCAGTATTTCTTCAGGGATATAAACTTACAATGTATAAGTTTTAACCCTAATATATCCGGGGGGGGGGGGGCATAATGCCCCCCTCTTTTGAAGTTTTGACGGTACTCCGCAACGACTAAATGTATCAATCTGAGATTCAATGACCTTTTTTCCTGATCCTTCCAGCACGTTTTGATACCAAATTTATGTCGATCGGACCTGCGGTGCCGGTGTCAGATTACGATTACGAAACACATGTCGTTAAAATTTCACTTTCTGTATATGACTGTGTACAAACCTATGGGCAAAATCAGAAACTTTTCAAAATTATGTGAATACTGTCAGGAAAGAATAATTACTCTCTCTAAAGTAGTGAGAAACATCAAACACACACTCTCACATACACACCCACACCCACACAAAGACGTTTAAAAAAACCCAAAGAAATACATAAAGAATTCGTGAAACAATAGAATACATAACAAAAAAAAATGATAACCCCATTTTTTAGAAAAGGAGTCGATTCAATGTCATGTAAAAACATTTGTACCAAAAATCATTGTTCCTAAAGCTTTATTCAGTGAGATATAGCCAAAACTATGATTTCTCGCATAAATTAGCATAAATTAATTCATATAAAATAAAACAAAACAATTTGATAAAATCTAACCATATAGCCTTGTAGATTACATCATTCTCTACCCTCATGCCAATTTTCGTGCCGATCCGGCGATCCACGGCCGAGATTATAGGGGGGGGGGGGGGCATAATGGTTCCATGACATTTGCTCCGCCGACATTTGCTCCGCCGACAACTGCTCCGAAAATGACGACAAGTGCTCCGCGACAAGTGCTCCGCGACATATGCTCCGCCGACAATTGCTCCGCCGACAATTGCTCCGCCGACATTTGCTCCGCCGACATTTGCTCCGCCGACATATGCTCCGAAACGACGACATTTGCTCCGCCGACATTTGCTCCAAAAAGACGACATTTGCTCCGGCGACATTTGCTCCGCCGACATATGCTCCGCCGACATTTGCTCCGCCGACATATGCTCTGCCGAATTATGCTCCAAAACGACGACATTTGCTCCGCCGAATTAATTATAATCATCAATAAATTGATAATAATTCTACTCTGCTCCGACAATTGATAATGATTATGACAATTGCCTCGTCGCCAATTTCTCCACCGAAATGTTTTGGAGACCACGACACTTGAACCTTGCCCCCACGACACCATTCAGTGAATTTGAGGGCATGCCTTTATTATGTTTATCATTATATGTCACTCTAAATAAGAGTAATCATAGTAAATCAGAGTAGATCTCAAACTGCAAAGTAGTTTGCAAAATTAATATAGAAATACTGCGGTATGTCGGCGGAGCAAATGTCGGCGGAGCAAATGTCGGGGGAGCAAATGTCGTTTTGGAGGGTATCTGTCGGTGGAGCATATGTCGGCGGAGCAAATGTCGCCGGAGCAAATGTCGTCGTTTCGGAGCATATGTCGGCGGAGCATATGTCGGCGGAGCAAATGTCGGCGGAGCAAATGTCGGCGGAGCAATTGTCGGCGGAGCAATTGTCGGCGGAGCAAATGTCGGCGGAGCATATGTCGGCGGAGCATATGTCGCGGAGCACTTGTCGCGGAGCACTTGTCGTCATTTTCGGAGCAGTTGTCGGCGGAGCAAATGTCGCCGGAGAAAATGTCGTGTCACCGGGCATAATGCCCCCCCCCCCGGATAACTAGACCAGAAATAGCCCGGATCTTTTAGGGTTAAGTACTTTGTAAGTTTATATCCCTGAAGAAGGGGGGTGGGGAGGCCCCCGAAAATTCGGATCGAATAAATTGTAGTTGGCAATCAATGTATTACTATTGTCCTCTCCTTATTTTTTCTTATGTATATAGTTGAGTCATTTCAGTCTCGTGGACCATTTCAAACTTTTGATGTCACGGGCAGTGTTGATGGACCTACTAGTATTTTTGGGGTCATTCCGATGAGTTGTTCCGATTGCATATTTACATGGCCCCACTGAATTTAAAAATGTGAAAAAGAAACCCCCACACAGTAACTGTTTATGTATTATCACGACAGACATGGTCATAGAAACGTAACATAAGCAAGGACACTATTATTTGACTGTTAACTCAACCTCATGCTATGAATGTAAGGACGTAACACTATTATCATATTGTGCTATTCTCTTGAATGCCTGACAATATTATACTATGTCCTTCTTCCATGCAGCGACTTGAAGGTATTACTGGTCATTTACCGCGTTGACTGATGAATTCTCTCATTCTCATAGGGTTAATACAGGGGTCACCTGGTTCCCGAAGGCAAAATCGGCAGTGTTCAGGGGCCGGGGAACGTTTTTTTGGAGGGGGAGGGGGAGAGCTGACACCCAGACAGGTGGAATCTAGGGGTTGTAGGGCCCCTGGAGGGGTTTCACGGAGCTCCGCCCCAAGAAGCCCTTGGGTTTTTATGGTTTCGCAAGCCTAAGAAATGAGCAATTTACATTTTTTTTTTACAATTAATAGTTTTTGTTTAATCAAAGCCGAAATTGTGGGGGAGGGGGAGCTGCAGCCCCCAGTCCCCCTTCGCTTCCGCGGTCTTGTTGTTGCAACTTACCTTCAAACATGCACTCTGTTGTTACATGTGTGTCACATGAAGATGAAATATTATCAAGGATTTTTTTATCATAGAAACGTAGCAGTAAGTATGGCCACAAACATGTCAAACATTATCAACACTACCACTATGTGTTATTCTCCGGGCTCCCTACACTAATACTAGCTCCCAGAGAATGAACCCTTGGGAAAATCACTTTTAATGAAAGAGAGGACAGAAAGAAGCAATTCAAAAAAATTCCATCAAAATCAGTTACGAAATGAAAAAAAGTTATGAAAGTTTGAAAGGTCCCATTTTACTTTCTATGGTGATCTTCAATTTGGCAAAGTTACTCCAAAATGGCAGGTTTAAAGGGACAACTCTGAATATGTTTTTTACACAAAATTTCATTTTTTCCCAATTATCTCTCAAGGTGAGTCTCTTTCTTAGCTCAAGATATATCATTGGAAAACGTATTTGACACAACATATGTTGCGTTCAAGTAAATTGAGACTTTTCAAATTTCATAACTTTCTTATTTTGTAACCGATTGATGGAACTTTTTAAATTGCTTCTCTCTATCCTCTCTTTTCATTAAAATGGATAGATCTCTATGGCTTCATTCTCCTTCAAAACTGGGTCATTTACTCTTCTGTCGATAGTGTTGTGACAACGTTCCTTCTTATACCATCCTGTTCCCTGTGTGACACATGAAGATAAAATAATCAAATGCCGCGTCCCTATAAGTTCTAGTTGCAATCACTGCAATAATTTGCTGTTCGTACAGATCATTTTAACCTGTATAGGTTAAATGATTCGAACAAACATCAAATTAATGTCGGCGAGACATTTTGTTCAACCTTTACGAAAATTTCAAACGAAGAGGACTGCTCAGGGGAACTTTGATTAAAGCAATACACTTATTCTCTCATTTCCTTTCGTATAATTATACACGCTAAGTGTGTCCCTGAAAAAAGGAACTCGAGTATATGGTAAATTCATCAGTTATTCCAAAAGATGTAATGATGATAAACGACTGGAAATAAAAACCATTGAAAAGTTCAAACGCCATTTGAAATCACGCATAACTGAGAAAGCACAGTAATTGCTTTGGTGCATTGACATGTGTTTAACTGTTTTATGTAACGTCCCTGAACAAGCAGTCAGTCAGTTGTAACATTGTTTGCTCACCAACGTGTCGTCCTTCCATCATAGGTTTGACATCATAATCACAGAAGAGAATACGAAACCATAAATAATCTGTATCATTTTATACTCTCATTAGTTGAATGAATAAACACTGAAAAAATCTTTTCATGTCTTTTAAAAATCATTATGTAGTCTATCTTTGTATCAGGACAAATGGGTTTCCTACAGTGTTACTTCAAACTGTCTCAAATCAGTCATGTGCGATTCGTAGAACATGTTGTCAAAGGCCATTATGAAGTTGATAAAAATGTCTTTCCAACAATAATTCATTGATGAATAAATGACTTGAAATAACTGATCATTTTTACAGATAAACTTGGGGGGGGGGGGGGTTCCCTTTTCAGGGACGTCCATGTGCGCGCTTGTAATAAACTTCGGAATTGACTGATTGACTAGATGATAATAAAATAGCCGCAGCCTAGTATATCGAGCTTTATTTTGATATGAAGGTGGATAATGACCATAATACATTCATCCGAGTATGGTCAACCGATATCCTGTTTAAATTCTTCTAAATGAGAAGAAAGGGTAGAGGATAAAAAGTGAATAACAGGTTGGTACCCTATACATTATCCAAGCCAGCAAGCCTTTGTAAAGATAAACGGTAAGCATGCTTTACTTCAGTTGAATTTCATTGTTTGAAAACCACATAGCCAGGAAATACACCGTAACATTTTTATATCTTCTTTGCAAATCGCGTGCAAAAGTTTGAATGACAACATTTACTCACGGTTCATCTTGAGTTTGACATTGTATTTGCGTCATGATATGCACTGCTGCTGATGCATAATCGAAAAACTATCCCATCAAATTACAATGTAGTCACATCCCAATCATCAATGTGACAACGCTGCTTTAACATCTCCAGTAAAGAATATCATCAACGTTGCTTTTTCTTAAGTAGATTTGATTTTTATAAAACCAGTTACAATAATCATGCATGAAGATCTAATGGATTACGGTTGTTTGAATATAATTATCGAGATTCTGCGATGAATTGCCTTGTGCAGTGTGCACCAATGGGCCTATATGGAGTTCATTAAAGAGAGCCATTGGCCTGTCTATGATCGGAATAAGATTCTACGAGATAATCCTAAAATCAGTTTTCATAAAAGAATTCTGCCACTCAAACGGATGAAACGTTGAAAAGCGTTGGGATGTCAAAAGGACATAACTAAATTTGTATTAAGAAAAGAGGGCCTGGAATGAAGTATATAGGACAGGTCTTTTATTTACACTCTAAAAACAATCTGGGGCCCGTTGCATAAAACTTCCAATACTAGTAACTTTGCTATCAATGGCAATTTCCATGGAAACCTTGATTCTGATTGGCTGCTGAGCATTGTTACCATGGTAGTTAACATTGATAGCAAAGTTACTATTATATTAAGTTTTAGGCAACGGGCCCTTAGTCAGAACTGACTACATTACCAGGGGGTGTTTCATAAAGCTGTTCGTAAGTTACTAACATTGATAGCAAAGTTACTATTATATTAAGTTTTAGGCAACGGGCCCCTAGACAGAACTGACTACATTACCAGGGGGTGTTTCACAAAGCTGTTCGTAAGTTACTAACATTGATAGCAAAGTTACTATTATATCAAGTTTTAGGCAACGGGCCCCTAGACAGAACTGACTACATTACCAGGGGGTGTTTCACAAAGCTGTTCGTAAGTTACTAACATTGATAGCAAAGTTACTATTATATTAAGTTTTAGGCAACGGGCCCTTAGTCAGAACTGACTACATTACCAGGGGGTGTTTCATAAAGCTGTTCGTAAGTTACGCACGACTTTACGCACGACTGGAACATGTTCTTGGGGCTAATCAGATTCTCAATCATTTACATGTAGCACAAGAATATATCACCAGTCGTGCGTTAAGTCGTGTGTAACTTCAACGAACAGCTTTATGAAACACCCCAGATCAGCCGGTCAATTGCACTATTTCTAGTCGAAATGACCAGAAACCTAGCCATTTTCAGTAGAATCCAAATCGATTTTGACTAGAATACCGTTGACTCTACATTAAATTGACTAGAACAGGAGGAGGAGTATTATAACGTATTTTCTTATTTAAAAGGAAGACACAAATTTCTTGCCCAGAAGGCGCAATTTACTTATTCACTTGTCTTATTCACTTGTTAAAAATTTTCACAAATATGTTTCACAGTGCATGTGAAGCGGCCAGTTTCACATACACTGTGAGGGGATTGGGTGTTTGTTTGCTGCTATATTGGAGTCAGCTAAACAAGTTTATGGAAGATTAAAACCTGTTGGTCAATGCGAGTACATACACAGTTGGCTTACAGAGAGTAGTATTGTTATCATTCCATTTATACAGTATCAATTCTTTAGATATCTCGTGCTCTCCATAATTTCTTATTCAGTATTCTTACGAGTAACGTGTTCACTTCGGCATTTTCAGATCTGGCATTTTTACCTCTGGCATTTTTAACTCTGACATTTTTTCCTCTGACATTTTTACCTCTGACATTTTTACCTCTGACAATTTTACCTCTGGCATTTTACCTCTGACAATTTTACCTCTGACATTTTTTATCTCTGACATTGTTTCCTGTGACATTTTTACCGCTGATATTTTTACCTCTGACGTTTTTACCGATTTTGCATAGTGTAGTGGAGGAAAAGGAAAACAAAACGTTTGAAATAAAATGGGGAACAAAGCAAAGAAAAGAAAAGATGACGAGTGTTCTCTCTCTCTCTTTTACCGGTTTGTTTGAGTCAAGATTATATGATACCCAGTCAGGTGATTCGAGACGGATCGTCATACAGATGGATTTGTTCCTCCTGATTGAATAAATCAGCTCGTTTAAAAGAAAAACCATGTACATGTTACAGTATATTAACCATGTACAGGATGACCCTATATTCCGAATCTTATCAAAACCTAAACCCTCTCTGTCTCTTTTTTTTTCTGATAAAGCTTTCATCATGATCATAATTTTGTGTCTATCTAATTTTGTCAGTTCTATTGCTCTGAACTCTTTTTCTAAAATGATAATCCTTATGCATGTTAGATTTCTTTCTTTTGATATGATGTTATACGAATTCTTGTTTTCTAGGCATAAGTCTTGATAATGCCGTTTAACGTTGTTTATATCCCAATTAAATAGTATGGTTTCAATTGCTAGCATGCTTGGTGCGTCCTACAATTCACATAGACCCCATAATTCATATGGAATTTTGATAACTTTTTTTTTCTCGCTTGCGTGTTAAAGAATCTGTGTTAAACAGCCATTCCTTTAACGCTAACAATACATATATAGAGCTTTAATTTTTTTTAAGTTACTGAAAAATGGAAAGCACTAATATGGCGTTGGGGGTTGGGGTGTACTTCGACGTCTCCAACGCAAGCTCCACTTTTCGGATGTTTGCCTCCTTCTTTGTAATTTATTGGATTTATGTACATTATAAACAAATGTTATTGTCTCAGAAGGAAATGAAAGTGAATTTCAAATTTCAATGTCCCAGTGCTTTTAAGTGTGTTCCGTGACAGCATCAAGCTTTCATCCCCCGCCATCAGCCCCTGTCCCTATACCTTACCTACCCACTCCATCCACCAGGTGGTCCTGGGAGGTATCAGAATAAATTCCTCGACCTTAGATCTATTCTCCCGTAAATTAAGCTTGGCAGCCCTCAGCTTGGGTCGATTGTATTTCTTTAATGGTTGAGCGAAATTTGAGAGGCATGAGATGCAGTATCATGTTCAAAGTTCAAGGGTTAAGGCAAAATATGTGGAAGAAAAGTGAAATCGGATAGGGGGCAGTAGCTGAAAACTGGTAAGATTTCAAATGCAATCTTGTCGCCAATGCTGCGAAACGTTGAATGAAAGTAGGGGAGGACTTTGTGGTCGCGCCCTTACCTCCACCACATTGCAAAACGTACAAACCAAAAACTCACAATGCCTTGAATACAATAGTGTGTAGGCCTTGGAATGACATGAATGGTTATGATTGGGTTGAAGTAAATAGTTCTCAAAGCGACTGTCCACTAAACCTATAGTCTGATAGTTCAGATCATACCACCAACCACCTCTCCGGTACGTGACCTCAGCAGGAGCCTTGGACCTTTGAACTCAAGGTGTGGCCACACCCACCGTGTCTCATTCGTTGCAAGTTTTCTGATCAATGAGAGTACCCGCAGAGTTTGAGTCTGATTGATAGGTGAGGGTGTGATGACTGGAGCGATAGAACTAGGGTTCCTCTATAACACAAGATAACAGGCGCAGTTAAAAAAATAAAATAAAAAAAGTGAGAAAGGCGAATTCCATTAATTTATTTTCATTCACTCTTTGAAAAATTAGCCAGTTAGAACCCTTTTTTGTCCCGTATGTAGAACCTTCAGCAAAAGGGGTAAAGGGTTTAGTATGTAAGGATAGAGAGAATTCAAAAGCAAATTTATTTTCAAAGGATTTACCATAAGTGAAATATAAACGATGAATGGCATAAATGTTTCTTTGTTATCGTTACTATTATACTACCACGAATACTAGGATGAATGGTATAAATGTTTCTTTGTTATCGTTACTATTATACTGCCACGAATACTAGGATGAATGGTAAAAATGTTTCTTTTTTATCGTTACTATTACTACCACGAATACTAGGATGAATGGTATAAATGTTTCTTTGTTATTGTTACTATTACTACCAGGAATACTAGGATGAATGGTATAAATGTTTCTTTGTTATCGTTACTATTAATACCACGAATACTAGGATGAATGGTATAAATGTTTCTTTGTTATTGTTACTATTACTACCAGGAATACTAGGATGAATGGTATAAATGTTTCTTTGTTATTGTTACTATTACTACCAGGAATACTAGGATGAATGGTATGTTTCTTTGTTATCGTTACTATTAATACCACGAATACTAGGATGAATGGTATAAATGTTTCTTTGTTATTGTTACTATTACTACCACGAATACTAGGATGAATGGTATAAATGTTTCTTTGTTATTATTACTATTACTACCAGGAATACTAGGATGAATGGTATAAATGTTTCTTTGTTATCGTTACTATTAATACCACGAATACTAGGATGAATGGTATAAATGTTTCTTTGTTATTGTTACTATTACTACTACGAATACTAGGATGAATGGTATAAATGTTTCTTTGTTATCGTTACCATTAATACCACGAATACTTCAAGAATGTAGTATATGAGAAGGTAAGTACATGTATTATGAGAATGTGAAGTGACTCTATATATCATTGCTTTTTACTTGTTGATACCCCTACCAAGACAGGGCAGCGGGTTCAAAGCAACAGAGACGTCACCTTTGACTGATGTCATGAAGGTATCAAATTCCGCATCTCACCGATGTTTCTAAAGCTACAATAATAACTTCGGTAAAGCGCTTAGAGATATCAGAGATGTACCAATAGAACACAAACCAATGAATAAAAAAAGAATGATAATTTGAATGATAAAGAGAGTAACTGAGGGTAATGATGATGATGATATGATGATGATGATAATAATAATAATAATAATAATAATAATAAAAATAATGATTAAAAAAATAATAATAATAAAAATAATGATAATAGTATGGTGTAGTGGTTCATTCATATGACTCTCAGTCAAAGGATTGCGGGTTCGAATCCCAGTCAGGCATTAATCCACGTTGGACAGTCTGAGCCCAGGTGTAGTAAGTGGATACCCGTTAATAGGAAGAAATTCTTTGAATGCTTTACCGCTTTATCGTGCCAGCCCGGCTACAGCTGTGGTAAAGATTTGATACTGTAAAGCGTAGTAAATTATCGAAACTGCCCTGTGCAGTATAACTGGACATTATTATTATCATTGCTATTATTATTATTATCATATTCTTTATTATCAGCAAAAGCAACGATGATTATATTGATATTAATGGTAGTGGTAATGATGATGATACTCATGATACTCATGATAATGATAACAAATAATAATGATGATAATAATGATAATAATAATAATACTCTGGTTTTTAAAGCCCCCAATACATGTTTATAAACAAAGCAAGTATGAAGAAATTTTAATTTTCTAAAGATGCATGGCCATGAATGAATTGGTCTTAAATCAGGAACTCAGCCATATCTGTGATCGGATTTCTATTTTTAGTCCTGCATACTCATTATCTGTGTCAACCTTGGATTCAAGTCTTCTCAGTATTGAAACCACAATATGTTGAAGATAATCTTTGCATGGTCTAGCGGGATAAACGAAACTGGAGCAAAACTTAATTGTTGAATGTGGTTGCATATTATTCCTCTTATCATCTGCCAGATATTTTGATTTATCTTGATACCCACCTCTGTCTTCCCGTGGAAGATACCAAATTCATAAGACATACAACATGACTGCGCCGAAGAGCACAGCTGCACCAGTGGTGTATATAATCATGGCGCCTACGGCAGACAATGAAATAGAGGCACGCCTAAACTCATCTTCGTTACTTTACAAGGCAAAGCGCCCGGATGGTAAATTTTCTTTGCAAGGGAGCACTGCAATGGAGCACTGCAATGGAGTTTTGATTGTGAACATGACATGAACATGAACTTATACTAATTTATGCATTTAAAAAAAAAATTCACATAATGTATGGACTGGCCTATCAACAGATGTTGACTTCCCAAGGGTTTCTAATTTATGGGTCATGAATTGTAGGGCAAACACAATGCCCTGTCATCTAGATTTCTGATTTTATAAGCCAAAGGTCGGACGGATAAAGATTCCAATGGCCATGGCGCTCCGGGCCGCGATTTTTTTTTGTCCTTAAGCCTCGACCATATTGACATAAAACGACCAAACGTCTGAATAGCTTATTGAAAATTTAGAACAGAATTTCCATAGGTAATACAAGAAGGTATTACTCTCGACCCAGAAATGTCAAACAGCTATTTTTGACAAGGCATGGGCTGTGTGCTACACACGGCCTTTGAATTACAGCTGTGGGATGAAACTTTTGACAATTTTTGATTGATGATGTTAAAAAATGCATCTCATATAGACTGTTACACTGACTGATGTATAGACTATAGAGACTAGGGATTTGCTGCTTTTAAGATGGTGGTGAATTATTTCACATGACTCCTGAGAAACTGGACCGGCGATTTCGAGTCCTTTCCGAGGGACTTGCTAACCATGGTAACAGAGGATTAATGCCATATCAAATGGCAGCTGTTATAGCGGAACGATTTAGTAACTGGAAAGTCCTCCAGTATTCTAATACCTTAATTTTTTTCAAAGAAACCAAAACCATAATCTTTGATAATCCTTTATCAATTCAGTTCTTACTGCCTTCTTTCTTTTTCTGCTTTTAATTTTTTTTTTGGCAAGCAGTCAAAATTGACTATTTTTGCCACTACTTCTCTTACATGATATGTTTTCAATCGTACTGATTGTATACATTTCTCCTATCTTCTTTTCTTTCTATCTCTTTTTTAATTATAATTTTTTTAATATATATTCTTTTATATTCCTCTTTTCTTTTCTCTTTCCTTTTCTTTTTTTTTCTATTTTCTTTTGTTTTCTTTATTCTTCTCTAGTCTGCGATTCTTCCTTTTTTTTTCTTTTTTAATCTTTGATCTTTTGTCTCCTATATTTTTTTCTGTTCTTTTTATCTTTTTTTTTTCTTTTTCTGTTCTCTCTATATGTCTTTTCTTTGCTTACTTTTTTAACCTTTCTTTTCTTTGTTTTCCTTTCCTTTTCTTTCTTTTTCTATGCTTTTCTTTAATTTTTTTCTTTTCTTTTTTTTTTTATTATCTTTTCCCTTACATAGTCTTTCCACATTCTTTTTTTGCTGCACATATAATTCATGATGTCGATTCATGTTGACGTATCATAAAACTCCAAACAAAAGTTTATATCCGTCATATTCATATTTACTCGTTATTTTTAGCATTGTTTGAGCTATCATCTTCCTAAATATTTGAAAATCTTGAGTACTACAATTTGTATAACCCAGTAAATCACGATTTATCTGTATGTTTTGTACCACCGTTGCATTTAAAATCAAGCAATGTTTAATATCCTGTTATTATATTTGCATGCTCTGTATTCTTCAAACCTGTTTACTTAAATACACAATGCTACATTTATTTTTACATTCTGTTTGTTCTCCTCCCGACTTATGCCCAATTGACCTGATGACATAATTTATTTCAGTGTGTCATGTACGTGCCGAGTGGGATAGCGCATGACCAATAATAATGAATAATTATGACGTTACTTGCACAGGGCATTACATGATATAAAATATCATGGCCGTACGCAGCGGGGAGCAGTTGCCCCCCAGAAATTTTGGAAACTTACATTTTTTTTTTACTGAAAATTTTCACAAAATCCACCAAAAGTGTGGACCAGATCCTTCATTTCACTTTAAGAAATGCAAAAGCGCCCTCGTGACCCGCTCAATTGCTTCGCTCCCTCGCTTTCGAGCTTCTTCGGAAAGTTTACGCGTCTTGCCCCCCCCCCCAAAGAAAACATTTTTGCGTACGGCCCTGTATTTCAAAGCACTTCAATATCCATCAAATCCATGTACAAGACAATAATTTCAGAGATTCATTTATATTTTGACCTAATTAACAGTGACCTCTGAATCGCTTCTATCTCTTTCAGACTTCCAAGATGTCCACGTGATGATGTTTATTGGCTTTGGCTTCCTTATGACATTCTTGAAGCGTTATGGATACAGTGCCGTGGGTGTCAACTTTCTTCTAGCTGCCTTCGTGATCCAGTGGGCCACACTCTTTAGAGGTTTCATTGAGCTAGGTCACTCAGATGACGGCAAGATACACGTTAACGTGCAATCGTAAGTATCGCTCTCCATGGGATTGAGAGGTTCCAGTTGAAATTGTTGACTGGAAGTGATTGGCACAGCGCTGAAATAAACACATCTGAAATAAATATCAACTCACAATTTTCATGATCTTCGTCCGAAATGCATACACACAGTAGCTATCGAGGGAAAGCAGTGAATGCCGTAGGGGCGATATCGCGACATCCCTGTCGATTGCTTCAAACTGTGACGTCAAACAGAGTATATCCAACATATACCCCGTTTGACATTTAATATTTTCTTCATGGTATAAATACTTCATGTTAAGCTGTCCGTGACCAGTCATTAAACGGGAATTTTCCAACGTGGGATATAATACTGGATATTTATAAAGCGCTGGAACTATCCAATTGCTCAAGGCGTTTCCATGTATTAACCTTAGCTCTCGCTAAGCTACCAGTTGCGGTACACACAACATTCAAAAGTTGAAAGAACTCCTTTCTGCTAGTATGTAAAGTTTCGATATTTGGGCAGAATGGTGACAGTGAGGTACTCGAATATGTATTTGTTGGTACATTTTCACTATATACAAAGAAGGGTGAAACTGTATCCTCTGGACGTACTAATCTACATTGAGTTATTATTATTCATTATTTCTTTATTTATCCAAATTCTCAAGAATACAGGGAAATTCAGTTTGGTCACATATTGTAAAACTACTTCTTAAAAGTTGCAGATGCACACGGACACTGATCAATTATGTACAATTAAAAAAAGATAAGTTGCAACAATGTACACTCTTAGAAGAAATGGTGCTGATTAAAACCTTTTCTTGTCGCACATTAATTGGGACCTTTAAAGGTTCTTTAAAGAACAATTAATAACCTATAAAGGTTCTCTAAAGGGTTCTAATAGGGTCTTTCGAACCATAATTGGTTGTACACGGAACTTTTGAGGTTCTTGAAGAAGAATCCTATAGGACCCCTTTTCTATAGGGTTCTTAAAATGGGACAAAAAAGGGGTTTTATCTGGAACATTTTTCTAAGAGTGTAAAACGAGATGCACGGACCCATCAAATGTAATAGAAAATTAATGTACTATTATGAAACATGACTTAAAAGGTATGATAATCTATCTTTCCAGACTGTGTATAACTACTACTACCTATACCATGGCTGCAGATACTAAGCCAGACATCAACTACCCTATTAGTAGATCAGTGTTAAATCAGGTGTCACTTAGTTCAGATTGAAACCTATAATTTTACAAAACAACATTTCCGATCTACGCGCATTATTTTTGTGTGGTAAAATATTGAACGATGAGATAAACGCAGCTGAACAAGGAAACGATGGAGGAGCTCAGATAGCCATGTAATCAAGGATAATCACATATCGAACAGCTATTATTGGCAGCACCGCTTAGCCAAAATGAGAAAACTAAAGGGAGAAACACAGATAGAGAGAGAAAGGAAGGGAGAAAGAGAGAGAGAGAGAGAGAGAGAGAGAGAGAGAGACAGACAGACAGAGGCGGGGGGGGGGGGGATGAAAAGCAAATAAACATGATAAAGCTGATGTCTGAAAGCATGTTTTACTGGCAGCTAATCTAAAGAGATGTTAGATGCAAATTTTGAAATTTGGTACTTGACAATGATTACACCAACAGCCGATCTTTGTTTTCATTCTTGTGTGTTTTATTCCGAAGAGATAAGTTTGCTTGGGTTTCCACAAAATGGTTTTTGGACCTTAGCCTCGTCCATTCTAATATTCGCAGAGCCGTATAGTCCCTGTCTTGAGCCGATGGTAATCAAAGAATTCATTGACCTTCATGTTAATGGTAGGATATATATTTTCAGGAGAGATTGGAAAATGATGATGATGATGACGATAATAACAATAATAATGGTAATAATGATAACAACAACAACAATAGTAATGATGATAATGATAACTAGAATAACAATAATAATGATAATTATGATAATATAGCAATAAAAATGATAATAATAATAGTCAAAATTAAAATACCAATACCTGAATACTAACAATGATAATAATGAAAATATTATATTAATTGCATTTGTTGAGCACCCTTTTATTGAGGATACAAGGGGCAGTTAGCAGTAATCCGATTGCCCTAGCCTGCTCGATACACGATCCTTGGAAATGCTAGTTACATGTATAGCAGCGGGCATAATTTTTAACAGTTGGATGCTGATATGGCTTGAATATCCAGTTTGCATAACCGTATGGTATGGAGCTACAAAATAATCTGAGCTTATTCATATGTAAATATTTAAAAAATAATGATCACATAACTATAGCGCTGTATAATGTTTATGAGCACCGAGCAATTAAGCAGGGCTTTGTATTTATGAAAGCGGTTTTGCACATTGTACAGCATATAATTTGCCAGTGTACTTATTTTGAAATAATGTACTTGGTTATCATTGTGGACTTTGATTGTTAGAACAACAAGGTAAGATAAACGGCCATGTGGTCATTAAGTTGTTGGTTTTAGTAAACTTTGATTGTTAGAACAACTAGGTAAGATAAACGGCCATGTGGTCATTAAGTTGTTGGTTTTAGTAAACTTTGATTGTTAGAACAACTAGGTAAGATAAACGGCCATGTGGTCATTAAGTTGTTGGTTTTAGTAAACTTTGATTGTTAGAACAACTAGGTAAGATAAACGGCCATGTGGTCATTAAGTTGTTGGTTTTACTAGTATATTTTCCACCATGCTGATTGTAAAATAATTTCCTGTCGAATATCCTGATAGGGACACGCAAATTAATGTGATGACCACAAGCTATGTACTGACGGCCACGGGGAGGTGGGGCCCCATTCGGGAGGGGGGGGGGGTGGAGGGGCATAGGAAAAGTTAGAAAATGTGACAAGTAAATATACTAGCGTGCATGCCCCGGTAAAATGTTGTAACCTTAATTCTTGGTACTAATAAAGCACATTACGTGGATACTTCAATGCGCTTTTCAATGTTACTATTGTTCAACCGGATTCAGTTCCATTTATTCATTTACATATATATACATCCGACAAACAGTTCAAATAGTATCAAGTAGGAAAAATCAAATACACGAGCATAAAAACATAAGATTAAGGTAAACTGTGAGAATTAAAGAAATGGAAAAAAGAGCACCTGTAGGACGCTTGGAGAGCTTGTAAATATCAGGTGTCCAAAGTAGACAAATAACATATACAGATATTGTGACATTGTGACGTATTTGACACGTTAACCCCTCTCTCCCCCCCCCCCATCCTCCGTCCCCTCTCTCTCTCTCACATGGTAGATTGTTTATATTGATTTATTTTAGGAACTAATACAAATCAAAGGTATAACAAATACATTTAAAGATTTTTCTTGAAAGTATTCGAGAAAATATATTCTATGATGAATCGAGGCAGAGATTCCATATTGTTGGACCTGTACATCTTACAGATTGTTGCAATAGTATTCCAGATATGTAATTTCTGGCTCTTTTGAGTATCATATTTGTGCATTATAGAATTGGTTTTAAACATATCTGCAAGGTTGTGATACAATGTATCCCCACCTTGTCTCTCGGATAGGACGTTAAATGGAGGTCCCGTGTAAAGGAGAGTCACCACCTTTGCATATTAAAGATCTCACTGCACTATACGTAAGAGGAGGGGGAAACCCCGGTGTGTGTGTGGTCCACCTGCATACCCCCAATCAGTGATATCGGGAGGAGAGACCCGAGGGTTACAGTGATTCGGTTTGCTTTTCGCCTCCAGGCACAGGTGACGCCAGACCAAATAATAACAATAATGATAATGATAATAATAATAATAATAATAATAATAATAATAATAATAATAATAATAATATTAATAATAATAATACAGTGTGCTCTTATGGTGTGCAGGCCTAATATAGGTGGTGTGCTCCAATCACATTTTGATGGTATATTTTGTTCCAGTTCATTCAAATTCAATTCCTTTTGTAAGACATCTTTCACAGCGTTTGAAAGAAATCTGAGTTATATGGTTTCACACACAACACACACACACACACCCATACACTGCCCTAGAAATGATTCACCTCCATGTACCTTGAGAAGAATAGTAAAAAAAAGATTGTGTTTTGTTCAGGTCTTCAAATAATACTCGTCTTTGCTTTGGCTCATTTCCTCCATAATTTGAATGGCATGCATGTCACGCAGTGATGAATATGTACACACATATTTGATGCTGTTAGTACCTGTTTCAAAACTGAATTAATGATTTTTCAAGACATGGTCTTAATTCACATACCTCATTGTATACTTCCCATTTTCTTATGGTTTGAGGGTGGGATGGGATATTGCAGTGCCAAGTCATACCAACATACCTGTCCTACTTAATTGCTGTCCTATGACAAAAGAAATAAACGTCACATGACCCCAATTTCCAAAGACGTAAGGAAGCAAATCCATAGCCATAAAACGGTGACATATTTTCTTCATTCACTAAAAACTTGTTCTACAGTGTGCATTTTTCATTGGATGGCAGTTAACTTCTCTTAAACATTTTTATATAGGCCTGTTATGTATTGATTTCATTCAATAATCTACACTTATTACAATCATCTAAATCATTAACACTCTAAAACTACAGCACTGAATAATCTCAAACAGGGCTGGGGTTTCTCGAAGTTTTTTGTGGAAAGTTATTCTGGATGCAGTCTTCATAATGTTGATCGTTTAATTTTTAGAGTGTTCAAAACAAAGATGAATGAGGGGGATAGAATGAAAGCAATTATTTTAGAAGAGAGTACATCATCTCTCTTTTGGTAGTCAAATAAGGTCGGTCACGTGTGTGACTTCGCACCAAAATGGGTCTTACTTGTTGGTATTCAAATATATTTTCCTCGCATTTCTCGGGGAGTGTAAGTTTCCACTTTTCATTACTGCATGGCGGGGATTAATTTAATTTCTAAAAAGTTTTAAAGCAATTTTCCGTGCATGAATGAACATTCCGTTCTTTTAGAGGTGAAAATTGGGTCGGTCACGTGTGTGACCACTAAAAAATGGGGCATTTTTTAAATGACTCTGTAAGCACATTATAGTTGAGAAATTATTTATTCTTATCAAAGAAAGTGGAGCCTTTTCATGTTTTAAAAAACCCTGGTTAAAATTGAAAGAAAAAATCAAAACATGTTATCCAATTTTCGAGCAATGAGGCAAAATTAGATGGTCACGTGTGTGACCAAAAGTTGCACTTTCCAGAGAATGGCCTAAAAGTGGCAGAGCTCATACCTGTTTACCAAATCATTACCTTTTGTAATGTGAAGGACATTTTCTTGTAATGTTGATGGTTTTTATGGTCTCATTTTAATCTCCTACTTTCTACTGTGTTCACGCTGCAATTCAGTTTCCTTCGAAAGCTTTCAGCCCTCTCCTTTGTATGCTCTGCATTTTGTAAAAAGATAAATTACTTGTTTTATGATACAGTTCACGTTGTAAGCACTCCATTCATTCTTTCATATAATCATACATGACTGGCTCATTGCTACGTTATCTGCTATTAGGTGAAAGGGTGATATTTTATTTACCCAGTATTTTCTTGTATATTTTATTCCTGTTGTACTTTATGTCTCTTGATATTTCTTCGGTGTCATTGAAACAAATGAACTCATGCTCAAAGAACTCACATTCTATGCCATATAACTGAAGAATCTTATGGAAGGAAGTTGTTTCCACTTTACTTCATGTATTTATAATCATAGAAATTTCTAGAAGAGAAATCATTATGCATAGTTTGTTGTAATAAGTATCACACAAAGAGTCTTGGTAATAATTAAACATGTGGAAGAGGAACATTCTAGATCAATTTTGTGGGTATATAGCATCTCATTTATATAATTCATATCAGTCTCTGTTAAATAATTAGATGCATGCCCGCCCTAGCTGGAAGCTACTGTAAATACCAAAGCAATTTAGAGTGAATTAAGAGGGAATCAAGAGTAAAAATTGTGATATTCACTCTTTATTCACTCTTTGAGGGGTGACCTCAGGGATCACTCACAATCCTTGAGTGATCCCTGTGGAGAGCGCCTACAACCCCGACTTGGACATGGAAGTTGATATTATTTTTAACTCTAAATCTTGGCATTTTATTTTCATTTTTTGCATTTCCTGTTGTATTGTCAATGATAGTAGTAAAACATTTCTCCTTTAATTAATAATTTATTTGTTGCCCATCTGATCATGCTTTGATCTAATATCGTAAGAAGTTAACTGCAGTTGTGGTCAAGCCTCAGAGAGGACGGGGGGGGGGGGGAGGTGTTTTACATGATCAGTAAAGAGGCACATGACATGGTTTCAAAGTGAGAATGCTGGAGGGAGTCCTATAATCTTATTTTAATTTTCCGATCTCCCTTTTTCTCTTTTTCTTTATTATAGCCCCCTCATTTGGGGGAAGGGCCATATGGCCATGCCTTCTTCTAAAGCACTAGTACTGCTGCATCGCTTGGTTTTAGGTTAAATTTCTGCCACTAACCTATGCTGAAAATAAACATACGTTATGTATGCCTTTGAACAAGTAAAACCGAATTGTTTGAATTTGTCACTCTATATACAGTGATGTCAGTGAGGTATCACCACATAAATTCACATATTTGAGTAGGGAGCTGCAGTGTTTGCTTTACATTACCCAGCTGGCACTTATTTCCTATCGGTAGCCATTCTGCCAGTAATTTTTTTTAAAATCATAGTATTACCTTCAAATACATTTATGCAAGAGGAGATTACACATTCATCATCATGATAATACACTTCGCCTATTCACAAGATATTTTCTTGAATTCTAATTATTGTATCCAAACAGGTAAAAGAAAGGGTGGAACTTTCAAGGACTACTTAACCATGTGGAAACTTGATTCATTGATGTTCCGTGTCGTTATCTTATTAGTTCTAGGACGTTCACCCTGTGACTACAAGCACTCACACCCAACCACAATTTACACTATAGTTTCACAATACAGGCTGTGGAAAGGCATGGTATTGTGCATTAATGAAAGTAACAATAGAAAAAAATCCATTTTTTTTTTCTCATGAAAAGTAAAATCGTTCAGTGGACAGCCCACTCAGAATTCGACGGTGGCTTTGAAACCAGTTCGGTTGAAGATTTCTATGCGAGATCTCTTAGCAAATACATGACACGAATATATCAAGTAAAGTGTGGACAGTGAAGTTTGTATTTCTGGCAGTCTACTGAGAGCAGGACACTTTTTAAAAAATCTCCCCCCCCCTCCCTGAAATAGTGAAATAGAAGCAGAAACGGAATCCATGCATCTTACTGTGATCAAGATACTTTCAAAGTGTGGACTATGGGATATACTGTTGTTACTACTGACACAGTTAAAAAATTAATACGGACTATGGCATGAACAAATGTGGTCACATAGTGTACCACAGTGTGTGAGAAGCATATCGTTATCATTGAAGCAGTACTGGTTCAGGTGTAGCTGTTAAAAAGAACATATTGACTGTGTGGCATAGTGTCACAAGTTTCACACAATTATCTCTAAGTACGCTTACCACGGTGTGATCACAAACCACTACAGTAGATTACATTCAAGTGGGAAGAGGGAAAATTTAAAAAAAAAACTGAAACATAACTTTTGGCATAGATTTACAGTGTGTACTACAAATTGTATAAGCACTATTTTCATACTGATTGGCACAATGTGTTAAAATAGTTTCCGCAGCATCTTCACACTATCAGGTGATTATCAAACATTATTTTGGTTCTTTCCTTCTGTCTGTAGTTTCCACACTATCATCATACCATCAGGTGATTATGAAACATTATTTTGGTTCTTTCCCTCTTTCTGTATTTTCCACACTATCTTAACACTATCAGGTGATTATGAAATATTATTTTCGTTCTTTCCCTCTTTCTGTATTTTCCACACTATCTTCACACTGTGAAACCTATTTATATGGATCTCAATGTTAGCAGTGGTTAAGAGGATATCATTGTTATAGTCCCCCACTGCACGAGAACATATGAACATCATGAACATAGGCCATTATTCTGCCGGGAAACAGTGAGATGCTTAACCCTCTCTTCCATTATGCTCAAGGGGTGTTTTTTTTCAAAGATCACGCTTAAAGCTAGTCAAACGTAAATGTGATTTCGCCAAGTCCAACTTATTTTCAGTCTGATTCACGTTAACTGGCTAAGTCTGTTTTAGTACCATACGTACCCATGATTTGTGCACTTTTGCATGATTTTAAATCAAATTCAAATCTTGTGAAACACCCCCAGGTGTTTTTAAGCATCGCTTCTATACAAATGAAGGTGTCTGTATTCATTGCGGGGCGTCGAATCGCCTCAGGCGGTAACAATTTGTGATACATGAAGGTATGTCATCTCCTCATCTAAGTAAAAGACTGTTCACACTGGATCAATAAAGTATGTTGGGAAGGAAGACCTATAGGATCTTGTCTGAACACTGTTTTTAGCTCCATTCATTTAATCTCTTCTTGAATCCTACGTCAATGAGCAAATGGACCCGGCTCATACGAGATGTCACTACACTCTTATTTCTGCGGATCAAATTTGACTCGGAAAGGCGTCAGCTGGGAGTCAACTCTATTCCGAGTTAAAGTGACTCAGATTCCGCATCAGTTTGACTCGGAATGGAATTAATTTGACTCGAATTTAGTCGATAGAAATAAGAGTGTACGAGTGCGTCAGTACCTGTTCTAATCAGACCTCTGCAGGCAATTAACCCACTGGCATATTTTTAGAAAAGTAGAGCCTGCATTCTTCATTTTACAATCGCATTTTGAACGATATGACTCCTTCAAGAGACATTGACGTGGTCGTAATGTCAGGAAACTACGTGAGAAACTAGATATGTAGAAACTTCACGTGAAGATGTTTGCCACTACTTTAGCTGTAGAATAATAAGGAAGTAGCTTGAAGTAGCTATACCATTGAGTCCTTCCACTTCCACATTAAATCAAAGAAAAATGAAAATGTTGGTCCCTACAGATGAATGCCATTACAACTATAAATAATGAAAACAAATGCATGATTAAAAACTTACCAAAATCTTACAGAAAGCATACCAACACGTGCAGTATTATCATCATCAAAGGGCTTTGCAGCACCTACTAAGTTGTCATGAGTTGGCTATGCGAACATGGTGATAGTGTTACTCGTCTTGTTGTTGTGAATCCCAAAGTCACCTGTTTTCTGACTTTACACGTCGCATTCAAACAAATTTGTTATGGTACCGAATGTAAAGATTTAAAGGAGGCCAGCACTCAAGTTCATTACAGACATTATGCCCCAAGAGGGATAAAGTATCTGAGCTGAAGATAATCCATACAGTTGACCAAAAAATAAAACCCTTTTAGGGCGTTCTTTCATTGTCGGAAATCTGACAGGAGGAGCAATTTGCCCCCTAGTTGCCCCTCCTTCAAATCCGCTACTGCAGTTTATTATTAACCCATTCGTGGCAATGGGTCCACATAGTATGGCTAGCCCCAACTTTTGATACGGAGCCCTAAAAACAATACCAACAACATGAAGAGAAGGTGAAAATATTTCTACACATACCAAGCATACTGTGCCCATTTTGGTCGTAATAATATTTGTCAACAGAAGCTGAAAAACTTTTAAAAATAATTAAGCACTAAATCCTTGAATTGGCAACGCAGTGAAAATTTCAAATCATGTTTTCCGTGCAAAATTAGGCGTTTTCTAACTTCTCAGTATAGTACAAAAAGAAGAGAAAAAAAAAGAAAATCGAAATACGTGTGTTGCCAGTTTGAAAGAAGAAAAAACTGATTGAATAGGGCTTTAAATAATTTCGTTCGTAAACGCGAATGAAGTGATTACAAAATCAAGCACAAAAATACGTCAGCAATAACTCATGTCTTTTTAAATTTATTTATTTATTTTTTTGCCATTTATCATCATGCCATTGCATGTGATCGTAATATATGAGTCGTATGATGTGATGATAAGTTGCATGCTATAAGCGTTTGTTACATAGCCCTTCTTAAAGCCAAGTTCAACCAAACTGTGAATTGAAGAGCGAGGGAAACCGCATACCCTGAAAAATCAACAAAAATCAGTTACTGCAGGGATATACATGACCAGCTTGAGCAAACCACGGTCTACCGTGATCACTCTTAAGCGTGATGCTATGACCTCATATCACGACGAGCGAACTCAGAGTTATTCTTTGTTATTCCTTCTATATTCTTGTCTTTCATTCTTGTCTTATGTTATTCTTTGTTTTCTCCTTTCTTCTTTCCTATCTTTCCTTATGTTATTCCTTGTTTTCTCCGATCATCTTTTATATCTTTCATTAAGTTATTCTGTTATTCTTTCTATCTTCTGATCTTTCAATCTTTTCTTATGTTATTCTTTGTTATTCCTTCAATCTTCTTATCTTTCAGTCTCTTTTTATGCTATTCCTTGTTTTCTCCTATCTTCTTTTTTATCTTTCCGTATGCTGCTGATTTTATCTTTCTATCTTTTTCTATTTTTCCTTATGTTATTCTTTGTTTCTACCCTTCTATAGTCTTTCTATCATCCTTATGTTTTTCTTTGTTTTTCTCCTATCTTTTTTTGCCTTTCCATCTTTTCTTGTGAAAATCTTTTCTGGAATTATGAAATAACGACTGCGTTGAGCCTAGCAAATACATCAACCTTGAGAGAAGTTATTTTTGCAGTTTCGCCTCCTCGGTCACTGCAAAGCGTGATCACGCTATTTTGCTCAAGCTAATGACTGGTGGGATGAACGTTAGTTGACCTAACATTTAGTATAGAATTCCTTGTAGACTTTAAGAGATCTAAAATGTAACTTTTTCGTTTCTTTCTAGTAAATCCCGATTGAAAGAAAGTGATAACCTGCTTTTCATAATTTTTGCATGACCACTTTCAACGAAAAAATATGAATATGCTTTTAAAAATAGAGAGCAGTATATCTTGCTGTCAAGTAAGCATTATAAGTGGATATAGATTTGGTATGCAGACCACGCTGGTAGGATCGCTTGTGAATATATTCATGATATTGCTAGCAGACACCTATCAGAACATCTAATTGTCGCTCGGGTAACACCCTTGTATTCCGACACCCATGTCCAATATTAAATTTTCAGCTTTGGTTAAGGGTCCGCAAACGGAAAACACAACACCTAACCCGCTGAGAACGTTGATGAGCTTAATGGCTGAAAGCGTCAATAACACCATCAAGGGTTAATTGTTAGGGCTCACGACGAAGGTTTCTGCTGGTCTATGAAAAAAACCAAAAATTAAATTAAATGATACGTGTTTTCTACGTTGATTAGGACATGAATCTTTCTGACTTTCCTTATTTCCTTTGAATCTACTTAGTATGATCTGTATTCCATATAATATCTGCTTCTATTGTGTTCCAGGTAAGAGATTACATGCTTATCAATATAAATTTCTGGAAATTCCATGCAAAGTTGAATTGACAAATAATTAACATTATTGAGAATGACAAGTTTACGCATAGATTCACGTTTTCTATTCGCTATGTTATTATGTTTATTATCTCTATTTTTTCAAGAGGTTGTATTTGGTATGTTGTGTTGTTGACCGTGAATGAAAAGTTTGCATAGTGGACCACATTTCAGTTCCTTTTTTTTTTGGGGGGGGGGGGGATTTGCAAGTTACGCAACATTTGGCACTGGTATGCATTCAAGTCAAACTCTTTTTGTTACAAATTCGTGCAATGTTTAGCTGAGGCTTGGTAAATGATTTCATGAGCCAAGTAAGAGTTGAGAATAGCGACCACATATGGAAGGATCTAAAGCTAGAGAGTAACAATCAGCATAAAGAATCACTAACTCGTAACCAAAAGCAGATATTATACTAGTTGCTGTCTCAAGGTTTGCTCTGCCCTATGCATTATTTTATGGTTCGACACTGTCATTTATATTCCGTCGGAAGGTATACCAAACCCTTAACAATGCTTAGATGAGCAAAGCCCCTATAGAGCTGCCAAAATCATGTTTGGCTTCCTTTTCTTTGCTTTTTGTAAGGCAATTTGAAATAAGCTTTATACTAGGAACTGTTCATTTTGGAGAACAGCTCTGCACATAACACTCGCTTTTGATTTCTTCAACGCATTTGTGTTTATCTTATTCTAGTACTGATGAGCAATCGGTTACGCCTCCTTTCTTTCCAATCCATCTTATTTTGCACCTATATGTCATGATTATTATGATTATGTGTATGTAAAGCTCGAAAAGGTATAACCTAGAAACGGATGTCAGGATGACGTGTTTTCAGTGTATATCTTTTTCAGTAGGTATGACTTATGGACATTGCAGATAAAGATTTTAACAATATGTTTGATTTGAATGATTTCACCATCTTTTGACATTGCTACATACTAGTACTGACCTTTGATCCTTTAGTGTATTCTTTTGGACATTTTTCATCATTATGCTGTGCTGTAGTAAAAAGCTTTCATAGTTGATGTGATAGACAGTGGGAAGGTCTATGGTACCTCCTTAGTCACACTGACTCGATAGCTTTACAAAAACTTTCTTTCTTCCCTTCACAACCACCCTACCTAATGACGAGCCTAATGATACCTCAAAGCTCCTAAATGATTCTTATCTAAACCATTGAGTTCCTTTCTTCCTCCATGATGAATTCAACAAAGATCATTACAGAGGGAAGTTGGAGAGATTTGTTCTTTTCATGCCCCCCTTACCCTCTTCATTTGCGCCCCTTTTCCTTCTTTCTCTTATTTTAATTCAGGATGACACATGACCTTTCCTTTTCTCTTAGCCTATACAGCATTGTCTAGTTGCCTCCTGCCAAGCATGAACATCAATCATGTTCTGGTTCAGAATGTTTTCTTTTGATAAATTCTTTTGTAGTTTCAAAGGCAAAGCATTCTTTTGTAGATACATCAGGTCGTGACCAAACCTTCCCACAACAATAACACAACCAACCCTCCTGTATCTATATACAATAACAACACAACCAACCCTCCTGCATCTATATACAATAATTTTGTTAACAGAGGGGAATGTTCTGAGTAGTTGATAAAGAAGTATATACCACAACAATGTGAATAAGCTGTGTTTCTTTCTTTCGCCAGGAATATTCTTCTAAGTTTGCAGCTGCTTGTTGAAACCTTGCCCACATTAATATTCTCTTTTCAAAGCAGAGAACTAAAAACGTTGCGTAATTTTTAAAAAGCTTCCTGTGTGTTTTTCTGTTTGAATTCAACTTCCAGAAACTACGAAACGTGCTTTGCAGGATCCAGTTTTATTTACCAAGTCGTATTTATTTAAGAGAAGTAAGTGGGAGAAAGTATTTCCCATTGATAGAATATTTAGACAAATTGTAAGTTCCAGTTAAGACGTACTGATACTTTTATTCCAAGACGCTACCGTAATACTTACAACCCTCCCACGAACATAACACAAGATGTGTAAACCCCGAAATTCTTAGATTTTTTTGTAAATTGTAAGAAATGTTCTGGCAATTTTCCAATTCTAAAGTTGAACAAGGAGCTTTGCAAAGTAGTCAGAGCACTTTCATAATACCGGTTTTTAGACAGTGTTCTGTAAGAATAGTATGTAAAATATGTAATAACACATTTTGAAAAACATCTTACACATACATGAGCGCGTTTGTAGTTGAAAAAAAGAATGTAGGTTACGTTTCTTAAAGTGCAAAACGCGAAGCTTTCAATGCCAAAGGGAGAGAGAGAGGGGGGGGGGGGGGAGGGAGGGAGAGATAAAAAATATCACTAAAGTCTCTGAGATGTGAACCCCCGCTCATACATTTACCCTCGCTCATCCTACGGTGTTTTTACTTACCCGGAGAGCGGTACACAAAGTGGGTATGTGCAAGGTGTGTCAAGGGTTCGACCAATCAGCTTGCACGGGGAGGGGCCCAGCCGTCAACATGTCAATACCAATCGGTATCAGAAGATTAGCGTAAGCAGGTCTTCACGCACTGTAGCTTAAATGTGGGTTTGTTAAGGGTTTGACCAATCAGAGTTTGGGGGCGAGGGCAACGCGTCAAAATTTGAATAACAAATGGACGTAACAACTTAACCGCCACTAGTGGGTTTTCAAGCGTTATATCTCGTATCCTTGTGGCTGTAGGGACTTATCTAAATAAAATGATGATGAATCAAGAAAAGAGAGAGAGAGAAAAAAAAGAAATGCTTACTTGAAAGAACGTATTTTTCTTCCCAGAGAGGTAAATGAAACAGACCATGTCATGTCAACTCAGCTGCTAGAAAGATCTTCATGATTAATGCAGTCCTAATGTCTCAAAATAGGAGAATGTGTTGTATTTCTTTTGAACAGTTTTTATCAAAAGGTTTCTAAAGTGTAAAGGAAAAGGCTTCAAAACTTTCCTCGAGGAATGTTTACAAACTAGAAAAAAAATAGAAAAGGTGAAGGTGAAAAAATTTCTACGTACGGCCCTGCTTGGGATTAAACCTTCTGCCATGACTGCACGACACTGAAACGTCCGCATGCATGCTTCCCATTTTTTTCAAAGGAAGCATAATTTCGAATGTTATAAGACAAACCTGGATTAAGCTAAGATAGGACCTCAAAATGAATGGATGGTTGTTATACAGAATAACGTTACAAGTATGATATCACTATCAATCAACCAGTCACCCAATGAATCATTCAGCGTAGAAGGAGGTGGAGAAGAAGAAGAAGAAGAAGAAGAAGAAGAAGAAGAAGAAGAAGAAGAAGAAGAAGAAGAAGAAGAAGAAGAAGAAGTATTGGGGGAAGAGGAGGAGAAGGAGAAGAAGGAGAAGAAGAAGAAGAAGAAGAAAGAAAAAAAACACTAATTTTTTAATCTACTTTACTTGAAATCATAGAAAACCTTATCCCTGGAATGATTATCCTCTTTCGACTACTGAAAGTACAATGACATCTTCAGTGCAAATAAGGAATGGAACTTGGTCCCTCCAGGGCATATAAATGCATGACATCGAAAGATATTCCTCTGTCAGTTTCAAAGTGCCCGAGGCGGAGGCCTCGGTCACATTTATTCGATTACGATAGCGATAATGAGATTTTTCATTAAAGTTACATTTAAGGGCTGCCTAATACCTTTAGATGAAAACATTGTTATCGTCATCGCTATCGGTCGAGTGTGACTGAGACCTTAGAGCTTAGTATGTTGTATTTCACGGGGAAAAATAACATTGTGTTTACACATCTTCCCTTGCATATTTATTTGCTTATATTCCAGAGCCTTGGGAAATTTTTTTATTTTTCTGTAGAAAAAATAGTCTAGGATAATAACGCTACTATTCATATGCAGTGGCTTGGAGGGTAGTTTGGGATTATTTTTGCATGTAAACACATCACATCTTAAGAATAATAATTAAAGTCTGCATTTCTCGACAGCAGTGTTTTTACTAGCTTTGGTGCAAATGGGGTGAGATATGGGCAGCGTCACAAGGATTTCAGAATAACGAAAGCTAACTTTGCAGGTTGAATGTTCTCCGGATTTAACTCTACGGTTGGCTGGAACATAACTGTTGCCTCTACCCTTATCTGGGAGAATAAGCCCCTGATAATTAGAAAGTCCTGCTCGGACATTAAGAAAGACACATTATGATGAGAAAAATAGGAGGCTCACTGAGGAACCCGGTCGGAAGGAAGCTTTAAAAAATATATCATAATGGTACATCTTGGAATTCTAATCACCGTTTGTCAACCTGATATCAACAATGACATATTTGGGTCAAAATACAACTACTTTGGGCAAAAGAGGATTGGCTACAACGACCAAGTTATATGTCAAAGTCATAAATTCATAATGCTTCTTCACTGTTTACGATTTATACGACTTATTTCTCCAGTTCATTACATTATACTCTGGGACCTGCCACCGTTTCCTCGCGGATTTTTTGTGTTTTTTCTTTTATTTTTACATCTTGAAAGCAACTGGAATTTGAGGTGACCTAGAAACTTTATATGTGTAGTGTGACAGCAGAGATAAAGATACATGTTTGGATGATAAATGGGTGTCATGAAAAAAAAATGCATTTCGAACCTAAGGTGAACTTGGACAAAAGTCAGAGAAAGCTTGTATAATTGACAGAGCTAAATTAGGCTTTATTATATTTTTTGCATAACTTTTACTCTTAAGGTGCTTAGGGGATCATTTTGTATGCTTCAGTCACTTTGTACTAGGTTATATTTGTATTGCGTTATACTTCGTAATTTCCAGATTTCAAGAATCTTCAAAGCAAAACTCGTTATTCAAACAAATTAGGCAGTTGTCATTACCATGATTAGTTTTATGAAATGTCATAAGATTAAGTTTTCATTTCAATCAAAAAATCGAATTCAAAGTTAATTTTTAAGGGTTTTCCTGTTTATAGAAAGCCGCATCTTATTATTATTATTAATATGTTTTTATTTTTTTCATATTTTCCACACGACTCGGAGAATAACTACCCATCTGACATTAAGCAACAGACCTTCAAGAAATGAAAATTAAAAAAAAAATTATCGTAAACTTTAAAATGACACCCATATATTGCAAAATATGCATAACTCCTGACAATATATCAAATGGAAACATACAACATATGTCAGTTGATGTGCAAAGTGACTAAGTATGAAACAATTTGGAATGCAAAGTGTAAGCACAGAACAAGAGTTGGATTTTCTTATCATGTCTGAATTGATTTAAACTGGACTATATTTTATACTATTTTGACTAGTTTAATATTCCGTTTTTCTTCAGAATGCTTTTGGCGGACTTCACCTCAGCTACCATCCTTATCTCGTTTGGTGCTTTGTTAGGAAAAGTCTCACCTCTTCAACTTACCATCATGGCTTTCTTCGAGGTTATCTTTTCCCTCGTCAACGAGTTCATCGCGGTTGAATACCTAGGTGTAAGTTAAATAACTCACCAATTAAGATTTTTTCAAAGGAGGCCATTTGAAGATCATTAATATGCAAGATCACTTTGCATAATTAAATATCTATGTTAGGTACAATACCTATGTTTATTACAAACATTATAATTAAAAAACGATGATTAACTGGAAGAGTGCTTCTGTTTTTTTCTGTTTGCATTAAAACAAAGAATTGCCTTGTTGATTTGTTGTTCTTCTCGTTCTGAGGATTTCTTTATTTCAAAGAAAAAGGAATAAATTGGTACAATATAGCAGCAGTACTATATCGAAATATCATAATCGTCTCGACATTTTTAGGAACAAGAGAAAATAGGCACAAGAAACTTTCACAGTGTCATTAAGCTGATGGAATGTTTCCCCCTTAGGGAGTATTTAACCTGATGATCTGACCATGCGTCTATTAAGTCAGAGTTACATAACATGAAGAGAAAATGAAGCTGAAACATTCAGCTGTCAAGTTAAAGAAATAAAATCTTGTTGTTGTTGATATTGTAAGACAAAAATCTACAGGATGTAAACAAGCGCTGTCGACGGTTATGACCTTTTTTCTTACAATTCACGTCTTCTTTAATTCGGTGGTCTTTCTACAAAATATTTCTCATCAGAATAATTATGCACCAAATATAGGCACTCTTAAAGGGTTTTACATTAATCTTGGTTTGTTCTGTAGACCACGGATATAGGAGGCTCCATGTACGTTCATACGTTCGGGGCTTACTTCGGTCTGGCGGTCTCCCTGCTTGTCACTCGTGCGTCTGCTAGAGATAGCCCTAAAGAAGGATCTGTGTATCACAGTGATCTCTTTGCTATGATTGGTAGGTACTTGAAACCATTAACAGCATCTAATTATGATCATGATGATGACTATGGTAATAACAATAGGCTAATGATGAAATATATTCATCAAATAAATAATAATTTTGCATAGGCAATCTGGAGTGATGTTTCCTACTTTCGATCTTTTTTTTTAGATTAAAAGAAAAGCCAATGTAGAAAACAAGAATAGCCAATGTATATAGTAATACTCTTCCTCCTCCACCTTTTCATCTCCTCTGTGATCCACCTTCACCATCTTCACAACCATCACCTTCACCATCGGCACCATCGGCACCACCTCACCACCACATCACCACACCACCATACCACCACATTACCACACCTTCGTCACCACCCCACCACGCCACCAAACCACCACTCCACCACACCACCACATTACCAAACCATCGACATCACCACACCACCACACCATCACACCACTATACCACCACACCTTCCACACCACCACACATCCACACCATCACACCACCATACCACCACACCTTCGGCACCATCACACCACCATACCACCACACCACCACTCCACCACATCACCACACCATCGATACCACCACACCATCACACCATAATACCACCACACCTTCGACACCACCACACCACCACATCACCATACCATTGACATCACTACACCATCACACCATCACACCACCACACCACCACTAACACTTTCCATATCATCACCACCACAGGAACTCTATTCCTTTGGATCTTCTGGCCCAGCTTCAACAGCGCCCTGGGAGATGATGATCAACGTCACCGTGCCGTTCTCAACACCTACTTTTCCCTGGCTGCTTGCTGTGTTACCACATTTGCCATCTCCAGCCTGCTCAGCAAGGAGGGCAAATTCAACATGGTATGTAGGCATAATTCCATTTTTTCAATTTATTTTCAATTTATTTCCATATTTAATTTAACACGAACGTATTTTTTTGCTGGGCACTTGCTGTATTACCATGGTTCCCACACCGGGCTTTCTAGCCTCCTCAGCAAGGAGAGCAATTTTATATTAGCAAGAATCCATTATTTCTGCTTGGTTTTAATTTCAGTTCTAATCAAAACCTATTTACCCTGACTACCTTCTGTATTACACCTTTGCTCACTCAGCCTGCTCAGCAAGGAAGGCAAATTAAACATTTTAAGCAAGGTGTTGTCGTTTCAGTTTCTTTTCAAATTATTTTTCAATTTCTTTTCGATTTCTTTCCAATTTCATTTTAACATTAGTACATTCATTTCCCGGGGGCCTGATGTGCGACTCATTGTGCTAACCATCTCCAACTCTTTGGCAGGAAGGGAATATGCAATGTGATGAGGAAATTTCCATTATTTCAATCTAGTATCAATTTCATTTTCAGTATTATTTTACCCTGAACACTACTTTTCCCTGGCTTCTTGTTGCTTTAAGGACACGATGAACCATCTCCATCTTTAGGTAAACACGTCAGTGACATCTCGTCAGATCATGCCATTTCTAGCTTAACGGGTAAGAAGGGTGATGAGACATGGCTATTAAGAGTCCATTTTTTACCTCAGTTTTAGTATCAATTTGAATTTGAATTTCATCTTTAATTAAAATCAAACCATCTCCCTGATGCTTTCATTTTCAATTAAAATTTAACAGGTAGTTCTCCTTGGGCGCCTGGCGTGCTATGGCCTTTGCCTTCTCAAACCTTCCCAGCAAAGAGGGAAAAGTCAACATGGTATTAAAGTAACATCCTATTCACTTCCATTTCCTATTCCTTTCAATTTTCTGGTTCTCTTCTCGACAGGTCCATGTCCAGAACGCTACGCTGGCCGGAGGTGTTGCTGTGGGAACCGCTGCCAACCTAATAATTCAACCTTGGGGAGCGATCCTAATTGGAGTGGTTGCTGGGGTTCTCTCAACGTTTGGCTACAAAGTCCTCCAGGTATAATGATACTTGATAATAACAATAATTATTATGAAAATAGTAGTTATGATGATGACGATGATAATATTGGTAATAATAGAGGCAATAATATGTAATGATAATAACAACAATAATGATTAAAGTATTGATATTTTTGGCTATACATATATACGCCCCTATGCTCTTCCAGATAGCGTTGAAAAATATGACCCTAGTTTCAGCTCCAGCAACAGTTACCAGGACAAACGTTTACCCATTTCCCTCGCCTGGCAGCCTGGGTCAAGTGTGGCAAATGTAGATTATTGGTTTTTGCCAAAGGACGTTAGTGATGTGGCAGGGAATTGAACGACGTGCCCTATGATCTGCAATCCTATGACTTATCCACTTGATCATAACACCTCTACATCACTTACATGCAGAGTTGTCTTGGTCTGCCTGTAAAGTCATCGGACTTTGGAGCACTCATTATCAAGACACTTAAATGCTTTGGCCGGAATTTTGCCTACATTTCCCACTCTTAACCCAGAGCTAAAAACAGTGAAAAAGGTACCCAATGAGGATAAATGACTTCATCATTACTTCTCCTTCTTCTTTTTGAAACGTCATACTAATGTATACCCTCTGTATGACGACTCTGTAATCTTCTGTTGCGAGATAGCAGTTGGTTTCCAGGATCTAGGTTCTGGTAGACCATTAGTCTATTGCTTCCATGTTTAAAGTCTTTAACCCTAAAGAGCCGGGCTTTTTGGGTCTATGCTATGGCGGGGGGGGGGGGCATTATGCCCTCCCACTGAGATCTCGGCCGTCGACTGCCAGATCGCAATGAAACATCGGCACACAATTCTGTCACCCGTGACATAATCTACACAATTTTAGTCAATTTTTCTGAAATAATTTCATTTAATTAATTATCCTAAACTATGCATGAAATCAATCTTTTCGCTCAAAATCACTAAATAAAGCTCCAGATATGCTAATTGTTAGTCTAGATTCCCTTTGCAGTATTTCTAGCAGTGTGGTTCTTTAAAATATCCGGTATGTAAATTGATTTCTTATATATTTCTTACGCATTTCTTTGTTTTTCGACCTACTGATTTTTTTTTTTGTTGTCTTTTTGATTAAATTTGTCGCCGACACTTTTACGATCATAAACAGCATAGAATTAATTTATTTTAATCCGTTAAAGCAAAAATAATCACACATTTGTAACTTTTGGCTGAAAAAAACAATTTGTATTGAAACTGTACATGAAATCACGTTTTTGAGCAATTTTTTGGTCCGACGTGACAAGTACAAAATCATGCGTAGCTTTGGAACCGCGTGCCAGGGCGTCACGAATTTGGTCTAAAAAGATGCACGAGATTTAAAAAAAAAAAAAAAAAGAGCTTTTTGGGTTGAGGATATATCGCCCGAAACGTCGGGGGGGGGGGGGTGGAATTAGGGTTAAAATAATGAAGAATAATACAATACCTCATTTCATGCCTTCAGCCGTTCCTCTGCGAGAAGATAGGACTCCATGATACATGTGGTGTTCACAACCTCCACGGAATGCCAGGCATCCTGGGAGGACTGGGAGGAGTTGTTGCGTGTGCTCTAGCCTCGGAATCCATCTATGGTGATAGGTAAGTCAGTGGAGACTAGATATCATAATACAGTGGTAAGCAGGGATGGCGAGGAGGGGTGGAGGTAGAGGAGAAGGCTATTAAATGGGATGAATGGGATGAATCTTTGTGTCTGCTCATGGCCTCAGCATCCCGGGGGGGGGGCACTCAGTATATAATGCGTGGTGGGTATGTGCCGCGGAGAAGACCCCCTGCGCCTTGGGCACTCTGCAGAGTGGATTTGGCGCATTACAAATCCCATCTATTATTATTATTATTATTATTATTATTATTTTTACACTCAAATTTCCGTTCCAAAGCGTAGCATTTTTATCTTATTGAGAAAAAGAACAAAGCAAGCCGTTCCAAAGCATAGCATTTTCTTCTTATCGAGAAAAAAGAAGACAGAAATCCGTTCCAAAGCTTCGCATATTTTTCGTTTCGCCGTTCCGGCCGCATTGATCCGCTACAATGAGCTGCATTTTTTATGAAAAGCGGCCCGTAGAGCGCTGTCCGACCATCGCCTCTGCGCGAGCGCACCTGGCGCCCGTGCCGCCGGGCTAGCTGCATGCACGGGGTCCCGTTCCATAGGGGTACATACGCGCTCACACGCAGGCGAACCGTTCCAAAGACCCCCGTTTTCACAAACATTTGTAGTTCCGAAGCCCGTTCCGAAGACCCTCCTTTTCACAATAAGCCCGTTCCAAAGCCCCCCCATTTTTGTCTCGCCCGCGGCACATACCTACCACTTTTGGGGTCGAGTGCCCCCCCCCCCCCCGGGCTCAGCATCCGTCGATGGTGAGAGGTAAGTCAGTGGACATACAAGATACCATAGCAATGTTATCAGTGCGGGAGAGAGTAGGAGGTTAGGAACTAAGGGGACTTGGAGAGGTTGTGGGTTGTGCTGACTGGAGGCTCGTTCAGGCATGCATAGAGAAAACGCGTCTAAAATCTTTGCTGGAAATTCAAATGATTGATTAGTTCATCCAGAAACAAGCTGTTTATTTCAAATACAGCAACAACAACAACAAAGCAGGTTATGATTTGTTATCATGAATATTTCCTCATCCTTTGTTCATATCAGTCTCCCTGATGTTTTCGGAGATCGTTTTGAGAGTGTAACTACTAACAGCACCATCACGTCCGTCGAGGTTCGCAGTGCTAGTCAACAAGCTCTAATGCAGCTGGCTGCACTCGTCATGACGCTAGCCATAGCCATTGTCTCTGGATTGATCACAGGTTAGTTATCATTTTTCCATTTGTCATTGTTAAGTATTTGGCGTCACCTAGGATGGCAAAATCGAACTTGATTACTGTGACCCTTGGGTCTCTCACACTAAACTGATTGGGGTATATATATATATATGCAGGTTAACCACAACACCGGGGTACCCCCTACTTTTCTTCAAATGATGCATTGGATTCTAAACAAGCAGAGATGGGGAACTCTACTCTGCATTGGGCCTCAATTCAACGTCCTATCCGAAGAACGGAGTGTTTTCCAATGCAACATAGCCTTCGTCTAAAGAACATGGACAATATTTATGCACATGTTGGTTTATATTCTAATATTGTTCCGACACCACTCTGGCCATACTTATGAAATCATTACAAGCATTAATTGTAAATTTCAAGGACACAATTAAATCGAAAATATGACACACTAACACAATACATACACATGCAGAGTTGGAACGTAGTACGAAAGGAGGGTGATAGATATTGTGTATTATAAAATGCAACGGCGAAGCTTTTAAAAAAAAGGAAATTCCAACTTATCTCAGCTTAGTTCAGATATGGAAATAAAAGGAACATATTAACAGACTGATGTAATACAAGATAAAGGGACATTTTGTTTCATACATCAGTGGACAGCATGTGAGTAACCGTTTAGAGAAGAAGAGGAAGTTCATAATGACCTCTGATTCTCATATCGAAAGACGTATTAAAAACCAACACGTGAGAAAGGCGTGATATCCGTCATTTATCTTTTGAAATAAATTTTGACAGATAATTCCTGACATATATGTAAACTTGTTCAAATCAGCATTTGCATCATTCTGTTCGGATACGATATAGCCGTTGGGACACACAACATGTGTGTTTATATATTACCCAGGTATCATGGGTATATTGACCAGGTATCATGGGAATATTACCCAGGTATCATGGGTATATTGACCAGGCATCATGGGTATATTGACCAGGTATCATGGGTATATTGACCAGGTATATCATGGGTATATTGACCAGGTATCATGGGTATATTGACCAGGTATCATGGGTATATTGACCAGGTATCATGAGTATATTGACCAGGTATCATGGGTATATTACCCAGGTATCATGGGTATATTACCCAGGTATCATGGGTATATTGACCAGGTATCATGGGTATATTACCCAGGTATCATGGGTATATTGACCAGGTATCATGGGTATATTACCCAGGTATCATGGGTATATTGACCAGGTATCATGGGTATATTGATCAGGTATCATGGGTATATTACCCAGGTATCATGGATATATTACCCAGGTATCATGGGTATATTACCCAGGTATCATGGGTATATTACCCCGGTATCATGGGTATATTGACCAGGTATCATGGGTATATTGAACAGGTATCATGGGTATGTTGACCAAGTATCATGGGTATATTGACCAGGTATCATGGGTATATTGACCAGGTATCATGGGTATATTGACCAGGTATCATGGGTATATTACCCAGGTATCATGGGTATATTGACCAGGTATCATGGGTATATTGACCAGGTATCATGGGTATATTGACCAGGTATCATGGGTATATTGACCAGGTATCATGGGTATATTGACCAGGTATCATGGATATATTGACCAGGTATCATGGGTATATTGACCAGGTATCATGGGTATATTGACCAGGTATCATGGGTATATTGACCAAGTATCATGGGTATATTGACCAGGTATCATGGGTATATTGACCAGGTATCATGGGTATATTGACCAGGTATCATGGGTATAATGACCAGGTATTTCCCCAGCATTTCCAAACCGGGCCGGTTATACAGGTATTTCCCGCGAAATCGCCAACCCTGCAATGGGTATAACTTGGTCTCGATATGTTGTTTTAATCACTGATTTTTCATTTGGTTTTATCTTTTTGTTAATGCAGGAGTGATTCTTCGCTTTGTTCCGGGCCTTGATGCCCTTAACGATGACAAACTATACGAGGACGAGTACTTCTGGGAGGTTAGTACGAATATGTACTATTATGATTCGAATGTATATTAATAGCTGAATATTTATAGTATAATGAATATTCAGCTATGTATCAGTATTTGATATTTATGCTAATAAAACACAATTGCAAACACTGTCAAAAAATCAAGCAATCAAAATTCAGCAACCTTGTCCGATGTCCATTATAATGATCGAACAGTCCAGTGACTTTTACACAACCCAACATTTTTCTATTGTACTGGAGTTGAATATTCTTTAAAATGTTTTGCGATCTTGTTATGTAGGAAGTGTTCATTTTGCTTGCGATGTAATTTAATGCAATGCATTTGGGTGCGCTTGTTGGAAGAAATAGAAATGATTTTGATGTGCATAATTCCAATTAATAGCTGGTTATAAGTCACCTGGTTGACCTGAGTCGCGATTAAGAATCCAATGAAAACTTCCAGTTGTCTTTTCATTGAAAGCGAGATTTCTGCTTCAGTGACAGAATGATAACTATAATCCGAATCAGCAACAGGAAACAACCAGATATTAAACGAAATCGGACATAGAATAAGAAAGTTAGGCCCATATGGAATTTTCTGTTTTTGGTGCTATCATAACAACTCTGAATATGTTTTGTACACAGAATTTCACACATTCTGTTTTATCTTGTTTTTTTATTGTTTTTATTTTCATATCAGCATAAAAAACAGTACTCGACAATTAAAGAAAAAAATTGTGATAATGGAGGATAGCCCATTTCAGCAGCATTTAGAAAATGTAACTGTTCTTCCTTGCGGTCCTAAAAGAGTCATGTTTTCACAGTTCTCATGCCAGATATATTGTGGAGAAAAAAAAACAACAACTAGAGTTTATATCTTGAGTCAGGCTTAAACAAATAAGCAAGTTTTAAGCAAAATGAAAATGTTTGCTTATCTGATTATGTATGCACAAACCATACTGAGAACTGTCCACATAATGATGTCGTCAATAGCTCACATAGCCATAACTTTTTTATCCCGTTTCCGATTTCGTTCAGATTTTCGCCGATCTGTTTTATTCTGTCTAAGCTTTGATTTAAAAATTACTTCACCTGAGGGTGTTGGTTTCCTTTAAGCATACTTGATTATTAGCTCAACCATTGAATAGGGCGTATTAAAAAAAAAATAAAATAGGCAGCCTGCTCATTGACATCTAATTAGCATTTGGAACTTGTTTTGATCATGCTGGAGCTTCATCTGGGCTGAAAACGAAATCCTAGGCTAAAACCCCCCTTCTACTTGGTTGCCAATCCGCAAGCGCATAGAATTCAAAATCCTTCTCCTTTCATGGAAGGCTGTAAATGGATTGGCTCCAAGCTATCTGCAAGACCTTATTATGCCCTATTCATCACATCATCACATGATCATCACATCAGTATTTAAGGTCCCCAAGACGCGAGTAGCCTGTGGTGTAAGGGCTTTCTCAGCCCTCTCTTTGGAACAAGCTACCAATGGCTTCGAGAATCATACCATCTTTAAAAACCTTTCAGTCCAAGTTGAAAACATATCTATTTTAACAATACCAGTACTGGACACTTTACTCATCCAAAGTTCCAAACCCTCTAATCTTTTCTTGTGCGCCTCGGAATAGAATTTTTCTAGATAGATGGCGCCTTACAAATGCCTATTATTATTATTATTATTATTATTATTATTATTATTATTATTATTATTATTGTTAATTTTTGATACAGGATAATTTTAATTCAAATACTTCATTAGCAAGGTCTCAAAGCAAAGTTCGCAGCGATAGAATAAATCTTAATTATGTATCAAGAGCCATTTAGAAGTACTATAAAGTTTTTAATGATCAATTTTGTATAATCATAATAATTTCCTACTAAAAATTTCCAATAATAAGCTAATCAGATGTCAAGTTGCCATCGCTCCTCGGGTGCTAGTTCATCTGTTCATTTTAGCAGCAACAAGCTTTTGTCAGAAATTACACTTGCTTCACATTTAGCACGCCTGGTGCACAAAATTTCGAAAAAAAAAAATTTGAAAATGTAAATTGAAAGAAAAAAATCGACCTTTTTTGTCATGTATGATATTCTACTAATGTTAATGTTTAGGAACGTTTATTTCCCATTTCAACTATTTCCGTGAATTAGTATTTCAACAGAAAAAAAAAAATGTATACGAGAGATGTGTTTCATTCCTTTGCTGTGTGTCTATCAAATCTTCGATTATCATACACATCGCGCACCCCTGCTCACTACTCACCCTAACTTAACAGAGCATACAAACTAACGTCTCCTTCTAACCATATTCATTGTCAAATTTAATACTTTCTGTACCACTTAATTTCCTCCCAGAATACCTGTAACCGTGTGATCCATGAAATAAACCTGGCTTAAACCTTCATCGTAATAAATGATGTTTTAATAGGTTAAGATATAAGATGTTTGATTTTCATATACCGATGTTTTAACATTTCATTCCCTATTTATCTTCCTCTGCAGTCTTTTTCGTGAAATATATTATGGATTAATTCGTGTACTTATTCTTTTCACTATAATGTTCTTTTTTTTTCACTTTTCCTAGTTTGAGGCAATAATATCATAATGAGACATTATCTTTATCGCTATACAGGAACCCACTGTTATTATCATTATTCAACAGTGCCCTGTTAAATCCATCAATATATATTTTTCATAATAATCATTAAAATCGTGAAGAATGACTCCAATATATAATCCTTCATAATTCCAAATATCATTTCTCCTTATCTCATGCATTTCGTAAATCTTTTCATATAAAAAATATCCATGTATTATGGTAAAATCATGAATTTAAAATGAACGCATAAGCACATACGGCATATCCGATTTGATTTACTGCTAGAGTAGTTGCTTAAAAGTTATTAGGCTTTTTCACACATGAACTTACCAACGGATGTTTTAAAAATTGTATGCAAAATATAGGGGGATTTTTTAAAAACAACTACTGGTAGCTTCATATTTCTAACATCCTAATGATTTTTAAACGACTATTTTAACAGTGTTGTTTCTAATTTGAAGTATGCGCGTTGATTACGGTCTGGCTTTTATTACTTTTATAAAGGAATCAATCATTGTTTCATGATAAAAAGACTTGTTTATTCTGACTTCTTTTGAATTTTACCATTCATTCAAACCCGATGGATAACCTTCCTATAAAGGGACCAAACCATGTGCAACGCATTTAGTAGTTACTACAAAATCATTTCTGAATACTATTATTGTACGCCTACATTGGTTTTCAAATTAAGACTTCACATTCAGATTTTACATTTTGATCATATTAAATGCGAACGGTAGGGGATGATGGCGTTTTTAAAATTTAAAAAAAAACATCAAAGTCTTCGAAGGTACTGCAAGTCTGTAAATCCTTGTGCATGATATCTAACCTTTGAGCAGACAGCCCGCTTTCCTACTTCGTGGAAAGCACTATGGGCTGACTGAATTTACTTATGTTTCCATAAAGACAGATGCTTGAGACATTCAAAATGTTCTAAATTCTAAATGTTAAGAATATTATCCATGGGTGTCGATTTGTGTTCGCGGTTGGGGGGGGGGGGGATGACCGATGCCGAATATCCTCGGTCGCGGAGCAAAGAGACCGAGCGGGCAAAGGGTAGGTGCAAACGTGAAGGATACTTAGACTAAATAGGGGGGGGGGGGGGGTGTAAGAGCTGTTTTTGCTGCCCGTTTCTCTGCACTATTATCTAATCTACCGCTCCTCCAATTAACAACACAAAAATTGTTTTCAAATGATATCGCAGAAGCACATCCTCAGTACTTGAATGAAAACTTTAGGGGACTTGAACCTTTACTGTATGGTCGATCCCGTTTTTATTTTGCGAGCGAGCGAAGCAAGCGAGCCGAAGATTTAACCTTCCAACTATAAAAGAAATGTTATTGTCCTCAAACTACACTCAAACAATAAAAGATGTTTGACTAATTCAGCACCTCGCTGGCTCAATTATTGTTTACTGCCCTAAACCATTATTTCAAATATTACAAATGAGGGAGGCGAGACAGGGGAAAACACACTCTTTTGGTGGTAAAGTGTTTTTGTCATTAAAATACACCATATAGGGCTATAAAATATTTACATTACATATTTGAGTGAGCGCATCGAGAGAGAATTCTTTGAGCTATCTAAACAGTTTTTGATCACCTACTAGTATATGATGCTTTGTGTCGCTTACCATCTGGAACCAGTTTGTTATTTGAGCGAGCGAAGCGAGTAAAACGTAGAATTTCCACCAAAATAAATTAGATGATGATTTGGTGATGTATTATTTCCAATTGTTCGAAAAATTTTTACATCTCGCTGTAAAACTATTACAATATTCGGACACGTTGCTGAGGGAATAAGAGCGCTTGCCTCCCAATCTTAAATTGTTTCTTTAAGCGAGGGGAGCGAGCGAGCAAGAAAGTTCTATTTTTGAATACTGAGAACATGTTCTAGTGTACCGTTACTCAAACTGTATGATTTTGTAACGTATTTTTATCATCCTCCTTTCTCATATTTTGTAAGATAGGAACAGGCTACTGGTCACAGGGCATTTTCTCATGAAAATTCTTCTGTTATTGGCCTTCTTTCCGTTCGACTCCTTGCAGTTATATTACTAATAGTACATGTATGACATTGGATAGAAAGAAGATGCAAACCAGTTTCATTTCATAATGAAAATATTCATTGGCTTTGGCTAAGATAACAAAAATATTAAATGCGAGTACCTTTATAGCATACTATAGAAAGACAAGATGCAAACTTGTTCGCTTTCATAAAGATAGTATCATAACCTCACGCGTTGTGATACTTAAAATGCGAGCGAGCGAAGTGAGCAAGCCCTAAAAGCCTTTCCTTTTCCTTTCCTTCTTTAATTTTTTTCTTTACTCTTTATTCTCTTTTTCTTTGTGTCTACTTTTGTTTGTTTTTCGGGAATTACAGGAGGCTATGAACTTTTTTTCATGGTGAATTATTAGGGGGGGGGGGTGATTTTACAGGCCATCCCCCCTGACCAAAATATCCCCCATCCCCCCGGGATCGACACCCATGATATTATCGCAGTTCAAAGACACAATCTGCTGTAGCTAATATTTCACTGATTTTTTTTCTTCTTCAAAATAATGTTTACAACATAATAACAATAGTGATAATCATTATACGATGAATAGAGTTATCGCAGGTCAGAGACACATATTCCATTCTAAAAAATAATTCGACAAAAATGAAGATAATGATAACAACAACAACACCGCCATCAACAGTAACAATAGCAGCAACAGCCATAACAGCAATAATAACAGTAACAACTACACTAGCACCACCATCATTTATAGCAGCAACAACCACCACAGTAATAATGGTGATTTTTTTTTTAACCAAAGGAGAGAGAGAGAGAAAAAAAAGATACAATAGCCCAGGACATATCCAAATCACTGGAAAATGCAGGACATTAAAAATACCCAATAGGCGAATAGAATTTTTATATTCTAATTATGTAACATGATATGGATGAAATAGAAAGAGCACGATATTAATGATTTATTTAATAACTACAGTCAAATTGTACAGGAGATTAACTAAAGCATTTTGCTTAAGAGTTATTAAAGAAGGCAGTGAGTTTGATTTCAGTCTAAATATTCGGGCAAAATTTTTAATATTTATGCACATTCAAAATGATCAGTGAAAGTATATTTTCCTAAATTTAGCAAGTACCGTTCTTTTATAGCTCTAGAATTTTTTTTTCTAGGAAGTGGAGACCCCCGATACATTAATATTTTATTTTATTATTTGCGAAAATTCCCTTCATCCAAATTTCCTATAGATTTCAATGGAAATGTGGAACCTTTATTTGTGTCATTTAGATTGTATGATTACCTCACAATAATACCTTAGATTGTATGATTACGTCACAATAATACCTTTTTTTCTTAGGAGGTGGAGAGCGATAAGTCGAGCCATGAATCCACTGGATATCATATGGTACAACAGAGTGCAAACGTGGTATGAATTAAAAATAAATGTCTCACCATTTTCAAAAGCAAATGATTAAAAATTTACTCATACACTAAATGCTTGTGTTCTTCCATCTTTAAAAGCACTTCACTAAAAATATAAGTCATTTGCAAAAGTTCAAGACCACTTATACAAACTGCATTTGCTTGAAGAACAACCAAACTACAATTGATGTATCCTGTAATTACATTATTTTATGTACTTCTATTTATGTAAAGTCACATGGATTAGAAAAGAAGACCTTTGGGTTATAATTATCAAGTTAATCTTTTTCTTTTCCCCGACATCCATGTGACTCTCCTTATATTCTTCTATTGTTTGTATTTGTTTTTGGTTTGTTGATTCTGCCGAATAAAATAATAATAATAATATTAACCTATTCTTTGTTCATTCAGTGTGAGATTTGTGCCAGGAGAGCCATTTCTCATTCACAATGAATCATTGCTTAACTCGGATGACATGAAAAAACTGCAAAGAACAAGCATTCAGTGAGAAAATATGATGTATGTTCGGTCAAAGAAATATAAATTAATTACCAGGTGGTCTTAAATTTTTGTATTAATCATCACTGTATCATTTCTGCCAACTGTATACAAGAGTGAATGCATAAAGTCATCTGACATTCATTTTCACTAATTTCGTCATATGTTTGCTGTAATATAAGCCAAGAAACAAATAAATGTTTATGGGGTTAGTGTGGGTGTGTATTGACAGAACGCAATGTGTCTTTCAGTCATTTTCAAACTTTCAGCTTGCACAACTTATTTTTTTTTCCACATTCTACTAAAAATAAATGTAATTTATATAGATTACCATTATCCTTAATTTACTGCATTTTTGTTGAGCCACGGAGGAGGAGCGAGACTAAGGGATCCTTAGCGCGGTCGCGTCCGTCCGACCATCCGTGACGCTTTACTTGAATAACTTCAGGACCATTTCCCGTTTGTAACCAAACTTGGAGGGTAGATACTCTATAGGGACCTCAGTGTTATTTGGGGGGTCAGAGGTCATGTATGTAGGTCATGTACGTAGGTCAAATGTTCAAATTTACCTGCAAGTTTCTACTGGGGTTAGTAACTTTTGAAGCACTAGCCCATTTTTTGTAGCCTAACTTGGATGGTTGATGCCCTACAGGGACCTCAATGTTACTTCGAGGTCAAAGGTCACAGATGTAGGTCAAAGGTCAAATGAGCTCATAGGATAAAATTTACATGCAAGAATGATTGCACACGAATGGGCGAGTCACATTATGGCTAAAGCCTTGTTTATACTCTTGTTCACCGAACAGACTACCATGACAGCAGTAGATTGATATTCGATTTAACTGTGTCTTTTTTCGTATTCGAATGTGACAGAAAGTAACACTCAGTGAATGAATAAATAACATAAAAATAAACAAAATAAACATATGAATACATAAAGAAATAAACCCGAGTTGTTGAACGTAATATGTGATGTGACCGCTGAAGATCTATTTATAGCACCATAGCATATAAATATCTTTTTCTCGAGTAAAACCACCAAATGTCTCTTCTGAAGGCTGAATAAAAACAGTTTTAATGAATTCTAGAGTTAAAGGATATGTGTAATACCACTTGAACTTTAAGGATGATTTAATGAAAATATCCCTGCTCGAAAGATCACCGTGTCAAACAGTGTGTTCACATAGTGGACTATGTGAAGATGTAATTCACACTGTTAAAACGCTCAAATTTAACAATGTAGAGATAATTTCACACTGCGGATACCTCCACAATGTGAGCGTCACAGTGTGTTCACATAGTGGACTCTGTGAATATGAGATTCACAGTGTTAAAACGCTCAAATTTAACAGTGTGAAGATGATTTCACATTGTGTTCCACAATGTGAACATACTGTGAACACAATGTTGGACACTGTGTTCTTTCCAGCAGGGATATGTTATAGTATTTGGTTTATGAAATGATGCATGATGTATGCTATTCATTATGATATGAAACCTAAACGAGAAAACCCTTAAAATTGTGTCTCATGATGATAAAAATGTTATGTTTGTTGTTGAGGTTTATCCGGTTTGTGCATGCATTCATCTACAATCTTGTCCCTAGGATAGTTATGTGGCTTCTTTTTTCAACCCACAATCAGTTTTTTGAAACGCTTTCAGTGACAGTCATGACTACAGAAAAAAGTTTTATAACGCAGTTATGAAAATCACAAAAAGAGGTGCGTTTAGAAACACTTTTTGTGTGGAGAAGACACCTAGAAACGTGGTACCGTGAAACAGAACTCTATTTTTTTTTTCAAAACGATTCTAGCTTTACAAATTAGTCTTTACATTTAACCTCAGTCCACTTTGTTCACCGAATATTCACAACATAGCACTATATTGTTGGTCTGTGGACCTACTAGATCAGCGGTTGATGAAACAAGTACAACATATATGATTCATTCCTTTAATCATTCATTTCGGTTTACTATGTTCTGGCAACCAATACTGTAATATTTACAAAAAAGGGGCATGAACAATATGAAACATTAAAGATACAGTGATGATATGACTCAAAGTCAGAATAGTGATTAAAGAATGATTACAATCTTCAATTTGAATGAAGTAAATAAGTGATCATATTTCTGTGATTTCAAGCTCCATTTTGCATGTTTTGCAATTCGTGATACAGCTGCTTACTCAGCAATGCAGCAAACATAATGTGACAAATTATTTTTGATGGGTGGTGTGGACATTTGATCTCCGTTTCATACTAGTAATATTTTTATCATCATCATGATAAATGATCGTTAAATTTCATAGTCTTTTAATTAAGAATTACAGAAATAATATGAAGTGTGAACCATTTTCTAAGGTAATACATTTTAATACTTTGTAGAAAATGAATATCTTAGATGGTCAGGTTTACGACTGCCTTGGGTGCCATTACTTGAGAATGAATATCTTAGATGGTCAGGTTTACGACTGCCTCGGTTGCCATTACTTGAGAATGAATATCTTACATGGTCAGGTTTACGACTGCCTCGGTTGCCATTACTGGAGAATGAATATCTTACATGGTCAGTTTGACGATTGTCTCAGTTACAGAAAAAGAATATCTTGGATAGTCAGTTTTACGATTGACCCAGGAGCAGAAAATGAACATCACAGATAGTCAGTTTTACGATTGACACAGGAGCAGAAAATGAACATCTTAGTCAGTGTTATGATTGCCTCAGTTGCAGAAAAAGAATATCTTGGATAGTCAGTTTTACGATTGACCCAGGAGCACAAAATGAACATCTTAGTCAGTGTTATGATTGCCCCAGGTGTAGAAAATGAACATCTTAGATAGTCAGTTTTACGATTGCCCCAGGTGCAGAAAAAGAATATCTTGGATAGTCAGTTTTACGATTGACCCAGGAGCAGAAAATGAACATCTTGGATAGTCAGTTTTACGATTGCCTCAGGTGTAGAAAATGAACATCTTAGTCAATTTTACGATTGCCTCGGGTGTAGAAAATGAACTTCTTAGTCAGTTTTACGATTGACCCATGAGCAGAAAATGAATATCTTAGATAGTCAGTTTTATGATTGCCCCAGGTGTAGAAATGAACATCTTAGATAGTCAGTTTTACGATTGCCCCAGGTGCAGGAAATGAACATCTTAGATAGTAAGTTTTACGATTGCCCCAGGAGCAGAAAATGAATATCTTAGATAGTCAGTTTTACGATTGCCCCAGGTGTAGAAATGAACATCTTAGATAGTCAGTTTTACGATTGTCCCAGGTGCAGAAAATGAACATCTTAGATAGTCAGTTTTACGATTACCTCGGGTGTAGAAAATAAACATCTTAGATAGTCAGTTTTACGATTGCCCCAGGTGTAGAAATGAACATCTTAGATAGTCAGTTTTACGATTGTCCCAGGTGTACAAAATAAACATCTTAGTCAGTTTTACGATTGCCTCGGGGGTAGAAAATGAACATCTTAGTCAGTTTTACGATTGCCTCGGGTGTAGAGAATGAATATCTTAGATGGTCAGTTTTACGATTGCCTCAGGTGTAGAAAATGAATATCTTGGATGGTCAGTTTTACGATTACCCCAGGTGTACAAAATAAACATCTTAGTCAGTTTTACGATTGCCTCGGGGGTAGAAAATGAACATCTTAGTCAGTTTTACGATTGCCTCGGGTGTAGAGAATGAATATCTTAGATGGTCAGTTTTACGATTGCCTCAGGTGTAGAAAATGAATATCTTGGATGGTCAGTTTAACTGATCAAATCAAAACACTTCCCAAATTTTTATCAAAGAGACATCAAAACCACTGTCTGACAGTAAGAAAAGTGAAAAATATATATTGGGAATATTTCATAAAGAATCAGAATATGATATAAACAAGATCATAGTTTAGTCTCCGCTCTATCCACTTTTTATGTTGCTTTTAGGATATTTCTGAGCTCACCAACATCATTTGTGACAGACTGAACACTAATCACACTTCGTTATGTTTTTTATGAAAGTTCTGTACTCTGTATTTATGAGGGTTTTTTTTTTTGGAATAATCATTTTATTGTTAAGATGTAGCTCAACACCAACAATATTTTCCTACCTTTTTGTTCGAAATTTCATAATCCATGTTTCACTATAATTATGCTAATACATGTTGCAATATAGCATGCTTTGATAACTCTTCTAGCATGTGCAAGCATTTATGCCAGTTTCTGTCGCTTTGGTAAGTCATTGTTTTCTATTTCTGTCTTTATTTCTATTGCTCCACCATTTGTTTTTATATTTTAAACGCTGCATGTGCATGTCTTACTAGGTATCTGCATCACTGTCCTATTCACCAAAGCTGCATCCCTAGCCTTTTCTTCAAGGGTTATTATTGTGAACAGTTAACTTCAAAAACTTCTGAAAACTCACCTCATATCAGGAAAGTTTTGTTGGACATGTTTTGTTGTAGTAGTGCATTGCTTTCGTAGGACTGGGTGCTTCACAGACTTTTAAAGCTGATCTGATTACCCTTTTGAATCATGATAACGTATATGTTATTACTAGTTCCATTCTCATGATTATTTCTATTTAATTAGCACGTGCAGCTGAGTATATTTATATAAAAACTGCGCAATATGAATGTACTTTACTTGTATTGTTATCGTTATGATCATAGTTACACCTTTCTATCAATATACTGTATAAACCAATTTGGATGTTAATTTTTCAACACGTCTCTGTTGCTTCTAAAATGCGTAGTACTTCAGCTGGTAATTTAGATATTTTATGTGATCTGAATATTTTGTGTTTTAATTCAGATTTTTTTCATTTTTTATTATTTGTTATGATTTATACATTCTTGAATAAAACCAAGTTGTGAGCAGGAATTGCTGTATTATGAATATGGGTACATAAAACATTTCTATTTTGAAATCGGGAATGACTGCAACCGTCTTTGAAGTCTTAATTCTAGTTTATTTGTTTTCTAATATAATGAAAAATTAAATTATTTGTAATCTGCGTGTAAATAACCTTCAATTTAAGATTCTTCAATCTCTGTTGAAGGGTATGGCTTATTTCTACTCACTACACCGTCTCTATTTGATTTTTGATCGAAAAAGAAAAATGATCTTCATGACGTTTAGTCTTATAATTCACTTTGGTTATGATGTCCATAACCTAAACTTACCTGTTTTTATTCAGAGTTGAATTCTATTTGATTAAGGGGTATATATTCAACTGAAATGTACATGCAATTGATATGAGGTTAAAGGATTATCCTTTGATAAGCAGTAAAAGATATTTCTAGCCTGATGGCCTTATATCGTCAGAGCTGTATTTCTGTGTCCAAAAATGTAACCGCATACAGTCTAAAAGAATAGGGTAAGAGAGAAAACATGTATGTTGAATAAATATTTTCAAAACAACAGTGTTAACTAAAATTCATTGACTTAAATTCTTTCTCACATTTTATTATCAGGAGGTTGAAGGTGAGGAAGGTGCTCAATCACCCGTCACCAATGGTAAAGAAGCTGACGCCCAGGTGTAAACAGCACAGCAAATCATATTCCCTCTTTATTTTGTTCCTTTTCTATTACCGATCCCGTTTGAAAGGAGGGAGAGATTGGTAGTGATTCAGAGTCCACCCTAGGCTGCATTTTATGTACGTGTGAGAATGCTTGTTTATGTTAATAGGAGGGCTGGCCGCATCTTAATCCATCGATAGTACAGTCAGATCCAAAAATTGGTTGCTTTACGACAGACCAACATCAGTCGCTCTCTGTAGGCCCCGTATACACACGACGCGTCATTACATGCCATGGCGTCAATGACCCGGATTCACAAAGGAGGTTTATATCTAAAGCATGGTTTAAATATACACTTTGGTTTAAACCTTCATAAGCGTAATTCTGTCCTCTTGTCCAATCTGCGGGCAGTAAATGAGCTTCTATACGCTCACTTACGCTTATCTACGATTATTTACCCATTTACATAAAACATGGTTTAGGACTATGGTTTAAACAGGAAAATGTAACTTGAATTTCCCTGGGTTAAAGTAAACTTCCTTTATAAATTCGGGCCAATTCCTTTGCTATCTGAGCATGTGAAGGCAATGAAAAGTATTGTCTCCACTTTTCATATCACTGTTTAAATGGTATCACTCTTCAAAAGATAGAACCCTCACATGACTGCCAAGGTATAACGTCAGCAAATCACTCCTCCTATAGCCTAAGCTTAATATGTCTGAATGAACTTAATTTGTGGTCTTGTAGAATTTAGTATATTAGAATTTTGGTGGTTTGCTTATTTGTAATCATTGCACTTATCAAATATAGTTTGCACGTTGTTTTTATTTCTGTACACCTCGGAGAAGAAGTGTATTTTTCGCGTAAACAGGTAAATGAGTGTGATGCTCATTTACATGCAAATATATATATATGTATGTATTTAGTGTGATTAGAAAAGCTTTGTCACATTAATTCGTAATCCATATTGATACCGAAATTCGAGACCTTAATAGCTGTATTTATGCTTATATTCATACGTACACAGTTCGAAGCAACTTTGTTAAGCAGTTGAATGATGGATTCCTTGATGGGATCGTTTAACTATCCCTGACAAACTCACATGAATCATCTAGTTATACAGGAATTAAAGTCATGGCGAAGTAGACGGATGATATCGAAAGGGTAAATAAATGTATGGATTGGTCCAATGTTATCAATTGGGAAGCAATCCATTTTTTTTCTTTTAATAGTCTTCAAACATGGAACGTCATTTGTTTACGAGCAGGTCTTTTCTAGACTTTAAATTATATCGATATTTACCTTAGTCGTGGTGATATAGTTTATATAGTTCTAATGGACATTATTAATCATATATATATCTATAGCATTATTGCTGACTTTTAGGATGGAATAAAAGCATTATAGAGATATTCTCTGTTTGTTTTTCGAAAGAATTTTTCCTTCAGGTTACCCTCAGGTGTACGAATGTCCATCGATAAGTACATTATACGATATATTTACAAAGTGCCTGATAGTGTGTGTGTGTGGAAGCTCTTTGGAATTTTATACTGAGACCAGTGGGTACAATATGCGTGTTGTATAAATGTCGTAGGAATAACTGCGTTGTATAACTGGCGTATGAATTTTCTTTTACATATTGTAGAACTTAATCAAAGTCAAATTAAACGGGCGATATTGATATTATCCATTTTATAACTGCTTGCTGAAGGTTTCGTAATATACTTTATTCCTAATGAACATGGTGAAAAGTCATTGGATGTTGAACGCAGCATATCACTCCTACCCATCTGATTTAATGAAAGAAATAGTGCAAGTTGCATACGAGAAGTCATTGTGATGAAAGATTTCCAATGTTACATATATAGTTTCCAAACCTGTGAATGGAATTCACTCTTCGTACTATGTCGCTGATATATGGAGTGCGAGAGACCGCGTCTAAGACCGACGCAGGCTCAAGTCAAGGAAAGAACAACGGGTACAATGAGCTTTAGCATCCACCATGGAGAAAACTACAGAAGCTTAGTGTCAGCAGTGAACTAAGAAGCGTTAAATGGCCGCCGCCACATAATTATATGACAGCCGTCACTGAACGCCCCTTAGATTCTAATACACTGGCGACACTACTGGGCTTCCAGAGAAAATTACTGCTGCTGAAAAAAAGGAAGAGTGTATAAGAACACATATGTAGGATGTTGACATTTCTTGACTGGAATATTTTTACGGGACATCCTTTTTTTTCCTATGTTCTCTGAATAACTGCTAATGATTGTACATTGCATATCCAAATTGTGTTATCACCTTATTTTTTGCTACTTGATGTTTTGTTTATATTTACACTTTACTTAACCACGTGTTCATTATGTTTATGTTCAAGGAGTTTTTTGGCTTTGTACAATTAAATGTATACAATATTTACCTTTTTGAAAATCACTCGATTCAAGTGTCATGTGTTTGCGAATGAAATGAATGACACATTCAAGTTCCGAATTATTTTATTTTTAATATTTCACAGAATCAGTCAAGACAGTAATTAACTTATACTGATACAAACAGATATATGGCAGAGAACCGCCAACACAGTATGAGGAAAAGATAAACAAAGAAGGAACGTATGAATTGACCACCCCCCCCCCCCCTCCCCCCAACTAGCATTATGCTTCGAAGTGGAGAGGAGAGCCAGGATATCCCAGGGCTCCAAAAGTTATATTGCGATATTTAAATAATATAGCGAAATTGAAAAAAAAATATGGTATTATCACCGTCTCAAGGGAAACATGGAAGAATAAAACTTTGATGCGAAATAAGGATGGGTTAACTTGACAATGTGGCAGAATTGCAATAGCTTACTTCCGTATACATAATATTAGAACAATAGGAAATTATGACTCACTTACATATTATATTGAACAATAGTGAATGATATAAGTTTCACCACTGCATGTCAATGTGTAAACCATAGTTTTTTTCATGTATGCAATTACTACAGAATGATTTCCAGAAATATCATCCCAATTTCTCTAGCCCTAATAACATTATTCAATTCTGTTAGCCCTTCAAGTTGTTATCAGACAATCCTGATCCTGCGTTTACATGATGCATGTACACATCACTTAAAAATGATCAAGTAACAGGAAACAATTCATATGAAAATATTAACGATGATCCTTTAACTAGTACTACTACTGCTTATGATGATGATGATGATGATGATGATGATGATGATGATAAGGATAATAATAATAATAATAATGAAAATAACAAATGAATAATGTACCAATAGCAATAATCAAGATAATAATGAGAACAATAATAACGAAGTAATAATGATAAATTGATAACAGAAACTATACTAGAAACATTCAATCCTCTTCACTCGTGCAATAGAAAAAGGCTACTAGGAAATGCTATATTGTGAACAAAAATTAAGAACAATGTTGACGGCGATAATGATAATGATTTCGATAATGAACAAAATAAATTATGGTGGTAATGATTATGATGATGTTTCAGGGCTAGGGACATGCATACCCCTACCTCACAAAGAAAATGTCTCTTGGTAACTGTTACATTGCACGAGGCCTAAATGGGATAGCGGCACCGATCAAAAGTGAATATGGACATGGAAACATCCAGAATCCTGTCTTGTTGGAATAAAAAAATAAGAACTACCCTCCTATTCTGTATAATTTCTGGAATAGATTACGGTAAGTTACTCTGGATGCTCACTTTGCTTTAATCACATTACACCTAATATTCCTAGACTTGCGAAATATCCTAGAAGTGTCTCTGCAGCTGAAATGAAAAGGTGCGTAAGAATAAAGAGGCTCTGTGCTCAAGAAATGTAGCTCTATTACAGGGAGCAGAGCGGGACTTGGCCCCCCCCCCCCCCCGACTCAAAATTAGTGTTTTTCAGCCCATTTTTGACCATTTTGGGTACCCTGGCTCCCCCCCCCCCCTTGAAAAAGAATGGGGCAAAAAAACAACAAAAAAACAAAACAAAAAACGCCGAAATGGCAAATGTAATGTACACCCCCCTTTTTTTTTTTTGTCGCGAAAATTTTGTACCTGGAATAGGATAACAGGATACGCCTACTTCCCTAAAAAAAAAAAAAAAAAAAATATGCACCCCCCATGGCCATGTCCCCCCCCCCCCTCATCAAATCCTGCATCCGTGGCTGTGATCAACCATGCTCAAACGTGCATTGTGGATTCTTTCTTAACATTGCTATAGATCATCAGTCATTGCAGAATAAAGATCGAACAATAGCCTTACCAGCTTGACGATAAGCCACGTTTGTCCGTGCAAATATCGGTGCATTACTCCAGAAATTAATCATTGTCAGAATAAGTAATAGATGGTCTAACCATATGGGCATATCATCGGTTAGGCCAGATTTACGAAAAAGAGGATAGCTTAGACGTACCATGGCTGGCAACCATGTTATTACATTCACTAAACTTATCAAAGAAATTGTCTTGACGCCTTTGTATTCCAGGCGATGGTTCTCAACGGAGTTTTCTTGAGGCGATCGCACTGCCAGTTGTGCAGCTATCGCTCGTTCATGCCGAATGGAAATCACCATTGAAGAGACATTCAGTATAATCCCCATCCACACCGGTAGCACGGCAATAGAGAATGCTATAATGATAATCATTCGTTCGTGGGACAAGAGTCTGTATTCCAGTCTCTCCAAGGTACTCAAACACATATAACTTGAGAGCTTCGAGATTGGCGATCTGGGAATGAAACAAGACATAAAAATTGTTGAGGGAATCAGCAAGATCGTGAACAACCATATCTTGGCTCGCCCTGGAGTAATCAGTTCATGATATCGGAATGGTCTTGTGATAGCTACATATCTGTCCATGCTTATGCAGGATAATAAAGTTGCGGAACCTCCAAGACTACATATGTAAAACCAGTGCACGACTTGGCAGGATAGAAAACTGAATGGCCATCCATATTGGATGAAGTAAATCGAGAAGAAAAGGCAGCCCGTTAATCCTCCCATTAGATCGACCACCGCCAGTGCTCCGTAAAAGAGCCGTGATGCCTCTCCAAAGACATCATTTTGCCTCTTAATGATAATGAGAGAACATACGTTGGTCAGTATCACTAATAGACCGACCATAACAATTGCTAAGCTTTGAAGAATCCCGCTTACTTTGGAAACGTCTGTATGCTCTACATGTTCAGGAGGAGTAGCGTTGACATGAGACATTGTATTTAAATCAGTGATCTGTAAGAAATGGCCCCCAGATCTGAATGATTCTTCTAAAACCGCTACTACTTTGAGACTGTTTTTCATGAGGTTTGGCTCATGAAGAGAAGTCACTGTTGATAGGACACGCAGATGTGCTGTGGTCTAGTAGATATGTCTCCAGACTACTACACTGAGACTGTTTTTCATGAGGTTTGGCTCAGAAACTCCCTAAAAGAAATCACTGTTGATAGGACACGCAGATGTGATGTGGTATAGTAGATAAGTCTCCAGACTGTAAAAGTATCCCTGCTGCAGCTCTATATAACGTCCTTTCGCAAGGCATTAATCTACATTTGCTACGCTTGGAGTAAGTGGTACCAAGTAAGATTTATCGCTGATCGCTGATAGGTTGCCGGAGCTAAAGGTGTGAGGTAATAATACAAAAAATTACTTGGAAGCGCAAGGTGTGATATGAACTTCACAAGAAAAGAAAACTGTTATTAGACGTCAGCTATGACAGTTACATATGTTTTCAAGGACAAAGGTTACCTCTGTCTCGAGACACATGATTTACAGTCAGATCTTGAGCACCAAACCCAATAAACTGACCACTTACATCGCGTTTACTCCAAAGGAAATGACAATTAATTTTCAAGTGCTGTCCTCTTTGTTTCACCTGGAGCAATTTAGAAGGAAACAATTTATGCGTCTCGCTTGTACACGCCTTAAAAATGTAAATTATAACTTGATCAAATTCCAATTCAGACTTTTGATATTTCCTTTTCATTCTGAAATGGCAGTAACCATGGTAACACAATCTGTCTCGTATATGGGCACCCGTTCGGGAAACCTTGGAATAAATTCTATTAAGAAATATTAAAAACACGACAATATATCAGGTTATAAAGAGATCTTAGCAACCTTTAGCAAATAATTGAGCTATCCTCTTTATCACAACTCGAGTTGTCCATAAATAATGTCATACCCTAATTCTGTGTTTGCAGGGAAAAGGTGAAATCGATGCTTATGCAATTAAACCATGATAACTTGCCCACGTTTTAGTATTGCAATCTGACTTGGAAGTATAAGTCAATGTTTGGAAAATATGACAGCAGAAGAACAAATAACTAACTAAAAAAAAAAAAAAAAAAAAAAAAACGAGAAAAGCAAAAGAACCCTAAGCCCGCAAAATTTAACCGCGTTTAATTGGCTTGGATCTCTCATAACATGATGTGTACAGACAAATATTGACTGAATATTGGATATCCGTTTTATGTCCTGATTGAAAGCTGTTTCCAAGCAATTGTGAAAGACTTTTCGTATTTGCGAGAGCAAAATGAGCGAGCAAAATGCTCTCTCTCTCTCTCTCTCTCTCTCTCTCTCTCTCAGAGGTAAAAAAGGGACTTGAATCAGATTTGTAGGGAGCGTATAATATCGGAATGGGGCAGTGAAAAGGGGCACTTATCATAATCAAAGTGGACGCTCACAGGTAGTGAAAATGACACTAATCAGATTGGAGGGGAACTTGTAAGGAATTTCAGTTATTAGAAAGCTAAAGGGGCTCTTCACATAGGAAATCAAATTGAAAAAGTGACACATGCTAGAATGGAAAAGGGAAACGTATTAGAAAACAAAAAGGGCACATTTGGCACCTATAGCCCCCCCCCCCGGCCCCTCCGCCCCTGTTGGGGACACATTAGCTTGTTAGGTGTCCTTTTCAAACAGAATTCGAGGGACATACCCCATTGTGTGCCCCATTCAATTTTTTTTTTTTTTTTTTTGGGGGGGGGGACGCGTCCACTTGTCCCGAACCTGATTGACGCCCATGAAAATTCAGGGTTTCGAATTTTTCCTAGGACGCACTGTATAGTTCGAAATTGGGGATCAAACTTTTCATGAGTTTAGCGCCTACATCGACATTTTACCTTAAGTACTATTCAGTGGGTAGCCTTTTCTCTAGAAAAGAAGTACCAAAGTTGATATTCCCAGTGAACTTGGACTTCGCTGGTTTTCAGAATGATATCCCAATCATTTCCTTTGAAGGTCAATGATCTACTTTGAAAATTGTTAAAATTGTTCTCATAATTGGAGCTCAAGATGTCAAACCATTCATCAAGCATACAGGGATCTTAACTAAAGTCTAAAACCTCCCTTGTGCCAACTCATGGGTCATTGTTGAATAAAATATTGTATCTTATTTATATCTACTAGTAAATTATATTAAAGCTAGGGGGCTGTGGTGTTTGTGCGAGTAATCAAATTCTGCTGTCAAAACTAAGCGATCGAGAGAAGCAAACGAGGACTCTTTATTCTGATATCTACCTTCTTCTGCATGCTTTATGTACGTAACATATCATTTATCTATGCTTTAACTGTAATATGGGACGAAACGGCCTTCCCAGGGAGGGTATTCCGGGAATTGGGACATATGATGTATTATTACCTGAATGAGGCATTTTGGAGACAAGATATAAGCGCGTATTTTGTCTGTCTAATTGATTCACTCAACCACACAAAATACGTCACAATGGTTCAGCCAGGGCTCAGCTGCATGACTAGGGTAATAATATTCATATTCCCCTCCTCCGCGAAATTTGTCATTTTCCTATTGCGCCTGTGTACTAAATCATCGGTCCATAATATCCATATTCCACCTTCCTTGTATAAGCGCGCATTTAGCAAAGTGCAAACGCGCAGTATTGTGTACGCGATAGAGGTTAAAAACAATGGATACGCGAGGTAAACATTTACGTCACAATCGCTTAGCCAGGATTACATACCTGCCTGAATAAGCTGAAATCAGAGGGACGGACAGGCAATTAGCAGACATGTTTGTCATTGCTACAAAATGATAGGCTTGAATTATGCATCATCCTATAGCTGTAGGTAATAATAATTATATTGACTGGCTCTACTTTCGGGGAATATCGAAAGTGTTGCCCTTAAAAGATCCATATTGCCCTCGTCTTCGACTCGGGACAATATGATTCATTTTGCGGGCAACATTTTCGATATTCCCCTCAAGGCCAGTCAATATAATATAAATACGAGACTATCGCATAAAATACGGATGTCCGGTCACGTGGCTTACCGTGTTACTAACCTTAAAACAAACAAAGCCTTAAGAAGAATGATCCACGCGAAAAAAAAAAAATAGTTGATGATCTATAACAATGCCAATTTTCGCCATTCTCATTTATAGAGCCTATTATGTGAAATACAGGACTACCATTTTTTTTTGTTGGGGGGGGGGGGGGGGAAGTGTCCCCTGTCTTCCCTGGACTGACGCCCATGGGAACAGACCACCTAGCGTAGAGCTCGACGGTAGATATGAACAATTAATTTTGAGCATCGATGTAGCCCTATTTCTTAAGGGGGGGGGGGTAAAAAATTCTCAAAAAGTGAATGGTGATAACAGGGTTAAATTTGCTGACAAGTTTTCAAATATGCTCAGTTTTTAGTAGAGGATGAATGAGCAATAAAATGGTATCCTCAACGTTCTTTTAATGTTTCAAGAGTCTGCTCATGCAATCTCTTTCAATAAGATATTGGGATCATACACCAATTCATTTCATAAAAGAGTTATCCAGCAAAATATAATAAGTTTGAAAAGAATTCGCCATGGAAGTAAATTTCGATGTATTCACCACACAGCCATCAGCAAATTATTTATGCTTTTATTACCTTTCGCTGGATAATGATTGTGGCGCTCATCCTCCTGGGCAACGGCTTGGCAACGACCCACCGAAAACTGTCTTCTTTGGGTGTGGCCATTTTCCTCAGATCTTTTCGGGATACATTATGGACACTATTTCCTTCTGAAAAGTGTATACAAACCTTGTAAACAGGTTGGGAAGAAAGATGAAGGGGGAGTATCATGATGTCGTTCACTGATAACTCTCATCCCCTCATATTGGCTTTTTTTTTTCTTTGGCCTATTGTCTTCTCCATTGTTTCAGACATGACCGGGTCAGAATATTAACTGCTCTCAGGACAGAAAAAGGACAAGTTGTCCCTTTTATGATATACGCAAAAGGGCTCCAATATTCACAAAATCACAAAAAAACTCATCCTAAGGTCTCTTTTACAAATCCATTTGTCTAGAGTATTTTCCCTTTCAATTGTGTTGTTTGGTTCGGGGCATGTAGGAAGGATGATTTTAGGAAAATGGAAAGTGTAGTGAAGAGGGCGAGTAAAATAACAGGAAAACCTGGCTGAAGAATGTAAGGCAGGAATCCTTTAAAAAGCTGAAGAAGTTATTGCAAATGGCAACCACAATTCAAATTGTTTGTATGAGTTACTGAGGTCCATAAGAAGAATGCGCTCACTGAAATGTCGGACAAGCCGATACTTGGGTTCGTATGTTCCTCTAATGGAGTATGGAACATATGAGCCCAAAAAGGCGAGGTTTTCCTCTTTAATAAAGCAATTCCTTTTTCCTCTCAATGCGCAATATAAGAATAGAATTGTGAATGACTGAGCAAGTGAGCAGCGCCCGTCCATCTCATTTTTTACATGTACAGTATACTAACGTTTTTATTTTTTTTTTAATGTGTATAGATTTAGCCTGTTAAAGTGTTAAGTATATTTTTTTTCTTAGTGTGACCAAAGCAAATTTCCATGCTTGATAATTTTGGATAAATGAATTTGAATTGAATTGAATAAAAATACCCTCGCAAATGCATACGCAATTTAGCTATGTTGCAATACATGGGAAGGGAGGGTATATGTACACACACACACCCTCACACACACACACACACACACACACACACACACACACACAACACTTCAAAAGGGGGGGGGGGTGCAAACTTCCCATCCACCCACCCCACCCCCTCCCCGCTATCTACGCCCCTGGTAGTAACACGAATAAAGGATCTTCCGCTGCAATTACTGTCAAGTCACATCAACCCTTATCAACCTAATTTCGTCGGTATTATAGAGAGATAATTGACTAGGCAAGAATGAAATAAGATTTTGAAGCGCTATTTCATTACCGTACTCTTAATAGCTTTTTGGTTAATATAAAAAGCTTTACAACATTATAAATAAATTGCCATGAGATGGCTCGTCATTGTTTGCATTTTCCTCAACCAAATTGAAATTCATAATTGACGGCAATGGATGGACTCGATATATGTTTGTGCCTTGCTTTTGGGTTCATTGGATTTCTCGTTTTATGGACCAATGTCTGCTCTTTAATGATCCTTCGGAAACATTGGGAGGTCTTTGAAGAAGTACCTCGATTCCTCTATCGTTGTATTGGAGTGATCGATCTAATTGGTGGTCTGTCAGGATGTACCTACTATATTCTCTCCTTGGCAGAAAGCGATTGCCAGCGTTTTCTTGTTGTGAACAGAGTTCTGTCCTTCGTATTTTATTTTGGAGTTCTTTTCTCTTCTATCATCATATCTTGTCTCAACATTGATAGGTATATCGCGATAAGTAAACCACTACGATACACGACACTCGTTACTGTTCGTTCTGCCATATGTGGTCTGGCAGTAGTGACACTTTTCCCCTTGACATTGTTCATACTAGGCATTGTACCAGGATCTCCTGTTTATAAGGTGGCTGACAATCACATATGCATTAATGGAACGATTGTACTTCTCAAATTTACTTCTTCGGAAATAACGACAGTCTTTACGCTGCTCTCCCTTTCTCTGGTGCCCATAGTGACTGGTGTATTGTTAAACCTTGTATCCATGGGCATAGCTACTCGACAAGCTCGAGCCATTGCCGCCTTAGCTGCAGCTGTGCCTCGTTGGGTCGGTGATAATGACGTTGGTCAGCGCAGAGTCGACTTTAAAGGAATAAAGACAATCTTGTTAATCAGTTTAGTCAATCTAATCTCCTGGATACCCACCCTTGTGCGATTGTTCGTTACCATTAGTACTGGGGAGTTAGTATCACCCAAGACCATTGATGTTCTACTTGCGATGTTGACACTTGTAAATTCCTGGAGCAATGCATTCATATTTGCTCGGACTAATGCAGCCTATCGACGTGCCGCTAGAGACAGCTTTCTATATATTTGTTGCCGCCAGACCTAAATTTAAAGGAGGGGTGTTTAAAACATTTTCCCCTATAGATGTTAACACTTCTTGAAACAACGCGTTCATAGTTGATAGGATGAGGTTATCAACGTGCAGCTACATAGCGACAATTTTCGATCTGTTCCCCCCTTATTTGCTCATAGATTAGCTGATATTGCAGAAATTCTTCGCTTGACGTTAACACGTATTGGCTCCTATCAGGGCATCTTATGTATTCCAATTTGCTCCAACCAGTTTAAACCAGTTTAAACCAGTTTAAACCAGTTTAATCTATTGACGGATCAGCCTAGGACAGTCTTTGACGAAGTCATGCAAGTTTTTGGTCGTCAAATAAATTGTTGAGGTTTCTTACATTTTTTCTGGCATCAACGTTAGTTGAAACGGTGCATGTCGATCCCTTGGCACAATATATGCTCTTTACAGAGTCATCTATTATAACATTCTGTAGCTTGAATATCACCAATGCCCAGTGGTATCAAAATACAGATTGATAAATAGTGTAGAAGAGCTAATAGCTCTCCATCAACTGAAAGAAAAGACGAAGAACCTTGCCTCTCGCGATGTAACTGCAACTTTGTTCTCTCATAACATGTTTTAAATGTACAGAATAAAATTGACTGATATATTCGTTCTATGCCGCTATCAAAGCGATTACCAAGTAACCATTTATGGGGGCAGACGACTCATAGCGCAAAGGGTTCCTCAGTAGATATGAAAAATATTTTGCACTTCTTGCTTAAGTTTGAGCACTGACGTGACCCTTACTATAAGGGAAGGGGAGAGGGTCAAGCAAATCCCGTAAATCATGTAAATAGTGAATGATATTAACATGGTATAATTGTTGACAGGCTTTCAAATATGGTCAGTCTCAGCTCGGACATATGACCACGCAATAAAATGGGCATCCCCAACGCTCTGTTAATGTTTCAAAAGCCTGCTCACGCGATCTCTTTTGATGAGATATTGGGCATTCATCTCATATAATGAGTCTATCAGCATGATCAGTTCATAAGTTGTTTGTCATTCATACAAAAGATTATGACTTTATGAATTAATTGTGACTGACGAAGAGCAATATGAGAAGTCCTCTGTCAGCATGTACCAACCTCAATCACACCAACCATACCAATATACCGATATTAACATCGGAACTGAACAAAAGAGACTACATCACCGTCAATGGAAGAGAATGGATCAGTTTGGAATCTATGAGGTGTCGGTTTGGTAGTATGACTGTGGTATAGATAAAAGTGATGCCTCGTTTAATTACGGAGCTTGCGCAGTATCAGAGGCGTATCCAGACCATAACCTCGAAGTGAAGGGGAGGGGGGGGGGGGGCGGGTGGGCGGGCATTCAGAGCATAAGAACTTCCGATGTTTTATAGTACAGCAATAATTTTTTTTCCGACGGCCCTGTTTTGCATGCGAGGAGGATGGTGGTGCAGAACTGCAGATCTTTTTAAAGTCTGAAATCTGTCATAAGGGGTAGATGAAATTGTCCTCTGATCCCCTTTAAATACGACTGTGCACGTCATGATTTGGGAACAGTGCTTAGTACACGACATCATTATGTCCTTTGTAATGGTGCGAAGTACGAGGCATCATTTTGTGCTCATTAAAAGTGCCTAGCCGGAGCGCATATTAATTTTGAATTGATGAAGATGTCCCAAATTTTATTTTAGGGCTCTTCTTTACCATTGTTATTTTCACCCATTAATCTGATTGTTTTTACTTATCGACCAAGCTGTAACTTCATTACATTCTTTAGATCTCATTACGACCGATATTTTATTTGAGTAAAAAGTTGAAATTGAAGAGAGGTTTTAATGTTAAGCACGATCTCGACATGAATAGAATATATAAAACTCTCTGGTTATAACACTATGTCAATTTGTTGAAAATAAAGTTAGTAAACAGATAGGCCTAACGGGTATGTACATTTTGTATTATGAAATGGGAAAATATATCGCTAAAACAAATCTAAGAGAAAGAAGTTTACAAAAAAGTGGTTTCATTTTATCAATATTTTATGTTGAAACATTTTCAAATGCAAGACTATTATGCAATGCGTGTACGTATATTTTGTCCATTGTCTAATTATTTTTGTTTTTTAACATGGCCATGTGATACCAATAATGATTTAAAGTTATTTTAAACATTGTAAATATATGTGAGTATTCTTAAGTATACTTAAAATACATTTTAAGTATATTAGTCTACCAATACTGTATCAATTAAAACGAAGCTCATGTAATCATGTATAATGCAGCCTTTGGCTTTGAAGCATTTTTAAAAAAAGATACTGAATTGCAATGAAATGAAATGCAGGATTATTATATTGAAAATGATGACAATGATAATAATGATGACAATAATAATAATGATATTAGTATCAGTAATGATGTTGATGATATTAACAATAATCGTAATAATAATAACAGTAACAATAATGGGACTTCAACCGCTGCCGTTGTTGATGTAGATATTACCATGGCAACATGAAACATGCGGATCTTCCTCGACAATTACTGTCAGGTCATGTCAACTCATTTTCGTCGGTGTATGCACAGAAAAAAATTGACAACGCGAGAGTACATAAGTAGGATTTTGAAGCGCTCTTTCA